>JAASAO010000710.1:0-94650 GCA_017311375.1 Mytilus coruscus
TTTCTACATTCAGAGTTCACAAATGGTTAAAAGAATTTGAGTTAATCATAGAAACACAAATATCAAAGCATAAAATCTGTCAGATAGAAAGTCAGCATGCCTCTTAGGCATAAAAATGGAAACTGCTATAAAATGCTTATTTTAGCCGATAATGCCAAAATGGGACATTTTAACAGAATTTCTTTCAAATAAAGATTTAAATCCTTTACTTTTATTGAATTTGGCAAATTGAAACCAGCAAACCATTCAGGAAGTTGCCAAAGTACAGAATCTTGATTTCCTGAATTCATCTCTTAGGCCGAGAACACAGTTATTTCAGTAGTGCATTTCTTTTAGACAACAAATTCAAATTAAAAAATCGCACCTGCTCTATCTCAAAAGATTTTTACAGTGTAGTGTACTACTATTGGGACAAATAATATCAAAATTATAGAAAAGCCTACCAGCTCTAACTCAAAATATTGACAATTCTATGTTAAGGGGGTCTAAAATTCAGTTTGACAGCTTCAGACATACTAGTTTTTGACCTTTTTGAACTGGACCAAATCACTACTTAACATAAAGATTCAGCACCCAAATTTTTTTAACATGTAATTTCATCCCTTTACTTAATATTTCATGCATAAAATATAAAGAAATAAATTTGGAAAGTGTATGAACAAAATTTGCAAGTTATACACTGTCCACACTAGGGACTATATTTGTAGACAACGAAAATCTAAGGACGATAACTGTGTTCTCGGACCTAATAGTATAGAAAGACTTGACCGATTCTAATTAAACTTTGCATGACCTAATCTTAGGGAATTATAAGATAGTTGGCCAAGTTTCATGGCCATAGGATATATATCATAGAAACTATGGCTATTTTAATATTGAAATTTGGATGTTTAATTTTGATGTTTAAATCAAATAATTTCAACTATCAAGATTTGGGCTTTAAAATTTAAATATTGCAAAATTTGCTTTTTAAATGCTCTTAGATATAATATATGAGGTATTAAAAGCAACTGAACACTCATTTGATTTATCAGATTTATTACAATTATTCAAAAGTCAAATTTATATGAGCCTGTGCCTGAAAATTGAGATTTTCGAATTAAGGGAGCCTTACATAAACATGCATTTTTCCAACCAATTTGAAGTTTTGAAGGTTTTTACCATAAATTATTCTTCCATATATATTAAATGTACTTTAAATTGAAAGAAAAGTTACAAAAGCATACCACATGAGTATAAAATGGTCTTAGGTCATGCAAGACTGAACATTATTTAGAGTCAATTTAGGCCGTAGCACATATTTACATATAAAATGCATACAGAAGCTATAAGAAATGGAAATTTGTTACTTTTGCTCATTTCTATGCTAAGATGTCATGATACAGAAGTCTAATTGCAAAAGGACTCTTGCATTCAACTTTTTGCAGACAGTATGGTCTGATGCACAGTTTTTCACTTTTCAATGGAAAACTTGCATGTAGTTTTAGTCTTAACTGGCATATATTTGAACCACATGCTATCCTACAGAAGAAAATAAAGGTAGTATATGAAATGGATAAGGTGCACAGATCATTGTCAAGTGCTTTTTACAGATTTAGTGAAATATTTATGATGGACTACAAACTTTATGTACAAAGCTCTTCACATTTCACATACATCAAACAGGCCGTTCGACCAGTTCCTAATTACAACACATTTTGCACATTTTTCTGTGATAATCTACTTTTCTACATTCAGAGTTCACAAATGGTTAAAAGAATTTGAGTTAATCATAGAAACACAAATATCAAAGCATAAAAATCTGTCAGATAGAAAGTCAGCATGCCTCTTAGGCATAAAATGGAAACTGCTATAAAATGCTTATTTTAGCCGATAATGCCAAAATGGGACATTTTAACAGAATTTCTTTCAAATAAAGATTTAAATCCTTTACTTTTATTGAATTTGGCAAATTGAAACCAGCAAACCATTCAGGAAGTTGCCAAAGTACAGAATCTTGATTTCCTGAATTCATCTCTTAGGCCCGAGAACACAGTTATTTCGTAGTGCATTTCTTTTAGACAACAAATTCAAATTAAAAAATCGCACCTGCTCTATCTCAAAAGATTTTTACAGTGTAGTGTACTACTATTGGGACAAATAATATCAAAATTATAGAAAAGCCTACCAGCTCTAACTCAAAATATTGACAATTCTATGTTAAGGGGTCTAAAATTCAGTTTGACAGCTTCAGACATACTAGTTTTGACCTTTTGAACTGGACCAAATCACTACTTAACATAAAGATTCAGCACCCAAATTTTTTAACATGTAATTTCATCCCTTTACTTAATATTTCATGCATAAAATATAAAGAAATAAATTTGGAAAGTGTATGAACAAAATTTGCAAGTTATACACTGTCCACACTAGGGACTATATTTGTAGACAACGAAAATCTAAGGACGATAACTGTGTTCTCGGACCTAATAGTATAGAAAGACTTGACCGATTCTAATTAAACTTTGCATGACCTAATCTTAGGGAATTATAAGATAGTTGGCCAAGTTTCATGGCCATAGGATATATATCATAGAAACTATGGCTATTTTAATATTGAAATTTGATGTTTAATTTTGATGTTTAAATCAAATAATTTCAACTATCAAGATTTGGGCTTTAAAAATTTAAATATTGCAAAATTTGCTTTTAAATGCTCTTAGATATAATATATGAGGTATTAAAAGCAACTGAACACTCATTTGATTTATCAGATTTATTACAATTATTCAAAAGTCAAATTTATATGAGCCTGTGCCTGAAAATTGAGATTTTCGAATTAAGGGAGCCTTACATAAACATGCATTTTTCCAACCAATTTGAAGTTTTTGAAGGTTTTTACCATAAATTATTCTTCCATATATATTAAATGTACTTTAAATTGAAAGAAAAGTTACAAAAGCATACCACATGAGTATAAAATGGTCTTAGGTCATGCAAGACTGAACATTATTTAGAGTCAATTTAGGCCGTAGCACATATTTACATATAAAATGAATACAGAAGCTATAAGAAATGGAAATTTGTTACTTTTTGCTCATTTCTATGCTAAGATGTCATGATACAAGAAGTCTAATTGCAAAAGGACTCTTGCATTCAACTTTTTGCAGACAGTATGGTCTGATGCACAGTTTTTCACTTTTCAATGGAAAACTTGCATGTAGTTTTAGTCTTAACTGGCATATATTTGAACCACATGCTATCCTACAGAAGAAAATAAAGGTAGTATATGAAATGGATAAGGTGCACAGATCATTGTCAAGTGCTTTTTACAGATTTAGTGAAATATTTATGATGGACTACAAATTTTATGTACAAAGCTCTTCACATTTCACATACATCAAACAGGCCGTTCGACCAGTTCCTAATTACAACACATTTTGCACATTTTTCTGTGATAATCTACTTTTTCTACATTCAGAGTTCACAAATGGTTAAAAGAATTTGAGTTAATCATAGAAACACAAATATCAAAGCATAAAAATCTGTCAGATAGAAAGTCAGCATGCCTCTTAGGCATAAAAATGGAAACTGCTATAAAATGCTTATTTTAGCCGTATAATGCCAAAATGGGACATTTTAACAGAATTTCTTTCAAATAAAGATTTAAATCCTTTACTTTTATTGAATTTGGCAAATTGAAACCAGCAAACCATTCAGGGAAGTTGCCAAAGTACAGAATCTTGATTTCCTGAATTCATCTCTTAGGCCGAGAACACAGTTATTTCAGAGTGCATTTCTTTTAGACAACAAATTCAAATTAAAAAATCGCACCTGCTCTATCTCAAAAGATTTTTACAGTGTAGTGTACTACTATTGGGACAAATAATATCAAAATTATAGAAAAGCCTACCAGCTCTAACTCAAAATATTGACAATTCTATGTTAAGGGGGTCTAAAATTCAGTTTGACAGCTTCAGACATACTAGTTTTTGACCTTTTTGAACTGGACCAAATCACTACTTAACATAAAGATTCAGCACCCAAATTTTTTTAACATGTAATTTCATCCCTTTACTTAATATTTCATGCATAAAATATAAAGAAATAAATTTGGAAAGTGTATGAACAAAATTTGCAAGTTATACACTGTCCACACTAGGGACTATATTTGTAGACAACGAAAATCTAAGGACGATAACTGTGTTCTCGGACCTAATAGTATAGAAAGACTTGACCGATTCTAATTAAACTTTGCATGACCTAATCTTAGGGAATTATAAGATAGTTGGCCAAGTTTCATGGCCATAGGATATATATCATAGAAACTATGGCTATTTTAATATTGAAATTTGATGTTTAATTTTGATGTTTAAATCAAATAATTTCAACTATCAAGATTTGGGCTTTAAAATTTAAATATTGCAAAATTTGCTTTTTAAATGCTCTTAGATATAATATATGAGGTATTAAAAGCAACTGAACACTCATTTGATTTATCAGATTTATTACAATTATTCAAAAGTCAAATTTATATGAGCCTGTGCCTGAAAATTGAGATTTTCGAATTAAGGGGAGCCTTACATAAACATGCATTTTTTCCAACCAATTTGAAGTTTTGAAGGTTTTTACCATAAATTATTCTTCCATATATATTAAATGTACTTTAAATTGAAAGAAAAGTTACAAAAAGCATACCACATGAGTATAAAATGGTCTTAGGTCATGCAAGACTGAACATTATTTAGAGTCAATTTAGGCCGTAGCACATATTTACATATAAAAATGAATACAGAAGCTATAAGAAATGGAAATTTGTTACTTTTGCTCATTTCTATGCTAAGATGTCATGATACAAGAAGTCTAATTGCAAAAGGACTCTTGCATTCAACTTTTGCAGACAGTATGGTCTGATGCACAGTTTTTCACTTTTCAATGGAAAACTTGCATGTAGTTTTAGTCTTAACTGGCATATATTTGAACCACATGCTATCCTACAGAAGAAAATAAAGGTAGTATATGAAATGGATAAGGTGCACAGATCATTGTCAAGTGCTTTTTACAGATTTAGTGAAATATTTATGATGGACTACAAATTTTATGTACAAAGCTCTTCACATTTCACATACATCAAACAGGCCGTTCGACCAGTTCCTAATTACAACACATTTTGCACATTTTTCTGTGATAATCTACTTTTCTCTACATTCAAAGTTCACAAATGGTTAAAAGAATTTGAGTTAATCATAGAAACACAAATATCAAAGCATAAAAATCTGTCAGATAGAAAGTCAGCATGCCTCTTAGGCATAAAATGGAAACTGCTATAAAATGCTTATTTTAGCTGTATAATGCCAAAATGGGACATTTTAACAGAATTTCTTTCAAATAAAGATTTAAATCCTTTACTTTTATTGAATTTGGCAAATTGAAACTAGCAAACCATTCAGGAAGTTGCCAAAGTACAGAATCTTGATTTCCTGAATTCATCTCTTAGGCCCGAGAACACAGTTATTTCGTAGTGCATTTCTTTTAGACAACAAATTCAAATTAAAAATCGCACCTGCTCTATCTCAAAAGATTTTACAGTGTAGTGTACTACTATTGGGACAAATAATATCAAAATTATAGAAAAGCCTACCAGCTCTAACTCAAAATATTGACAATTCTATGTTAAGGGGGTCTAAAATTCAGTTTGACAGCTTCAGACATACTAGTTTTTGACCTTTTTGAACTGGACCAAATCACTACTTAACATAAAGATTCAGCACCCAAATTTTTTTAACATGTAATTTCATCCCTTTACTTAATATTTCATGCATAAAATATAAAGAAATAAATTTGGAAAGTGTATGAACAAAATTTGCAAGTTATACACTGTCCACACTAGGGACTATATTTGTAGACAACGAAAATCTAAGGACGATAACTGTGTTCTCGGACCTAATAGTATAGAAAGACTTGACCGATTCTAATTAAACTTTGCATGACCTAATCTTAGGGAATTATAAGATAGTTGGCCAAGTTTCATGGCCATAGGATATATATCATAGAAACTATGGCTATTTTAATATTGAAATTTGGATGTTTAATTTTGATGTTTAAATCAAATAATTTCAACTATCAAGATTTGGGCTTTAAAATTTAAATATTGCAAAATTTGCTTTTAAATGCTCTTAGATATAATATATGAGGTATTAAAAGCAACTGAACACTCATTTGATTTATCAGATTTATTACAATTATTCAAAAGTCAAATTTATATGAGCCTGTGCCTGAAAATTGAGATTTTCGAATTAAGGGAGCCTTACATAAACATGCATTTTTCCAACCAATTTGAAGTTTTTGAAGGTTTTTACCATAAATTATTCTTCCATATATATTAAATGTACTTTAAATTGAAAGAAAAGTTACAAAAGCATACCACATGAGTATAAAATGGTCTTAGGTCATGCAAGACTGAACATTATTTAGAGTCAATTTAGGCCGTAGCACATATTTACATATAAAATGAATACAGAAGCTATAAGAAATGGAAATTTGTTACTTTTGCTCATTTCTATGCTAAGATGTCATGATACAAGAAGTCTAATTGCAAAAGGACTCTTGCATTCAACTTTTTGCAGACAGTATGGTCTGATGCACAGTTTTTCACTTTTCAATGGAAAACTTGCATGTAGTTTTAGTCTTAACTGGCATATATTTGAACCACATGCTATCCTACAGAAGAAAATAAAGGTAGTATATGAAATGGATAAGGTGCACAGATCATTGTCAAGTGCTTTTTACAGATTTAGTGAAATATTTATGATGGACTACAAATTTTATGTACAAAGCTCTTCACATTTCACATACATCAAACAGGCCGTTCGACCAGTTCCTAATTACAACACATTTTGCACATTTTTCTGTGATAATCTACTTTTCTACATTCAAAGTTCACAAATGGTTAAAAGAATTTGAGTTAATCATAGAAACACAAATATCAAAGCATAAAAATCTGTCAGATAGAAAGTCAGCATGCCTCTTAGGCATAAAATGGAAACTGCTATAAAATGCTTATTTTAGCCGTATAATGCCAAAATGGGACATTTTAACAGAATTTCTTTCAAATAAAGATTTAAATCCTTTACTTTTATTGAATTTGGCAAATTGAAACTAGCAAACCATTCAGGAAGTTGCCAAAGTACAGAATCTTGATTTCCTGAATTCATCTCTTAGGCCCGAGAACACAGTTATTTCGTAGTGCATTTCTTTTAGACAACAAATTCAAATTAAAAAAATCGCACCTGCTCTATCTCAAAAAGATTTTTACAGTGTAGTGTACTACTATTGGGACAAATAATATCAAAATTATAGAAAAGCCTACCAGCTCTAACTCAAAATATTGACAATTCTATGTTAAGGGGGTCTAAAATTCAGTTTGACAGCTTCAGACATACTAGTTTTTGACCTTTTTGAACTGGACCAAATCACTACTTAACATAAAGATTCAGCACCCAAATTTTTTTAACATGTAATTTCATCCCTTTACTTAATATTTCATGCATAAAATATAAAGAAATAAATTTGGAAAGTGTATGAACAAAATTTGCAAGTTATACACTGTCCACACTAGGGACTATATTTGTAGACAACGAAAATCTAAGGACGATAACTGTGTTCTCGGACCAACTATCGACTTTTATAGTATATAATTAAGTTCTTTTTACGCAAGTGTGCTTTGACGGGTTTTTAAAGTTTGAGGTCAAAAGTTTGAATTGACCAGTGACAACGATCGTTCCTTCAGGGGTTGATATAATAAAGTGTGTTTGACTGATTATTTTGTAGGACCTTTCGCCAAGCTTATCCGCAGTTAAGTATGTTCAGTTGAGCGTTAAAAAATCGACACCACGCAAACAGAAATAGGTTAGGGAGGTTTTGGCGCCAGCAAACTAGTTTAACCCGCCACATTCTATATGTGCGTGTCCCATGTCAGGAGCCTGTAGTTCAGTGGTTGTCGTTGGTTCATGTCTGTCATTTTGATTTTCGCAAATTGTTTTGTTATAAATTATGCCGTGAGTTTTCTCAATTGAATGGTTTCATATTTATCATGTCGGGACCTTTTATAACCGACTACACGGTATGGGGATTTCTCATTGTCGAAGCTCGTACGGTTGCCTTTAACTGCTTACATCCACTTCATTTGAACTTAGGTGGGTAGTAGTCTCATTGACAATCATACCACATCTCCTTATTTTTATACGAGTGCTTACCCTCGGATTATTATTATAGAGACTGGTATTGGAGTGACATTAACTATAAAATTATATTTTGAAAGCATATACCTAACACACGGTTACATTGTTTATTATTCGAAAGCTGTACCAATATTATTTGTACTCTCTGTTTCGCACGGTTGTACAAAATGCGTACGGTGAATTTCCATAATATATCAAGATCAAAGGTCAAGAAAGGACAATTATTTATTTTTCTAGATGTCAGCGTTATTGCATATTCTGTCATCTGAAAAATAAAATAATGTTTTGGATAAGTAAAACTTTAAAACAGATAAACAGTCACTTTTCAATCGCTCTTTCAAATATTCATCACGTGTTGTTAATAAATAGCACCTTTTCCCAGAATTTCCAGTGGAACCAGTGGAACTGATACAAATTAGTGAACACCAAAATATTTTGTTTGTGATTCAACTGTTTATCATTAAAATCCTAATAAAGTGCGAAGAAAGGTTTTGATGAAATTAATTTATTATAATCCCGCTTAATACTTATTATATAGCATAATTTAATAGACAAATCATACAATTGTCCAAAATACCACCATCTCTAAAAAGACATCTGTTTAGGAGTTCTACGTTAGCACATTCTATGTCAACATGCCGAAACTCAATTAATAAAAGTGTGAGAACTTTTAAAGAAATTAATAAACGAGTGCATCATGCTATTAGTGGAATTTAAGGAGCGAAACTTTGATATTTCAATATGTATTTCAATTGCCAGCCTGAAAGAAACAACTTTTCTTATTATTTGATTTCATAAAACATTACAGGAACCTGTAATTCATTGGTTGTCGGTTTTCGCTGTACATCATGATTGTTTATTGTTTTATACATATATCAGGTCGTTATATCAAGACATAATAGGTTGTTAAAACTGTCATAATTTTATAGTAGACATTGTTATGATATTTGTGGCTGTCTGAAACAAGAAACAATATAAGATCAAGTAATTTTCAAGAACATATTATTGACGTGTTGTCGTAACCACAATACATCGTACTCTTTCTAACGATTGTGCCAACGACTTAAGGTGGATCATCGGTATATATTTCCTCTGATAGAATTTTCTTATAATTTTCCAAAATGTAGATTTTACCATGCTGTTTTCAAAAATATAATAAAAAGTATGGGTCACCCTGCTAATTTTAAGCGATATACAGTAAATCTACTTTAGGAGCAAAGTTCAGTTGGTATTTCAACATTTTTTCAAGTGGTTAATAAGTTCGATATTTTTACTGTAGCTAGCTCGTATATTCCTTTTCTATCTTTGAATACCCTTCTTTAATTATGGCAAGTTGGTGTCTTCCTGCTATTGCCAATAATCGATGTGTCATACAATGCATTTGAATTCTAAGTATCTAGGGCATGCTATGCCTTAAAACTTTTCAGATGCACATGTTTGTCTGTACTCAGAGTACATTTTGAGGTAAAACGCAGCCATTTTAGCCAAAGGGTCCACATGAACCTTAATTTGGGCATCTGAATATCGACGCCAAGATATATAATTTGCTTTTAGGGCAATTTTTAATATTCAGAATTTCTTTTTTTATTTTAATTTGCGTTTGATTTGGAAATATAATTCAATTTGTATTCCGTTCTTTAATGTTCATATGCTTTTACAAATTTGTTATCATTCAAAACCAGAAAATGGCTTTTTATTATAGCAAAATTTAGAAATGTTTATACCTGACTTTTGTCCATTATTTAACGGAAATTGCACCGTACGATTTTTTCATAACTTACCAAAACAGAAAGTACATATAATGAACTTTCGAACGATACATAAAATGTATAGAATAATGGCATTTTATTTTTGATATTTACTTCATCAGCTAGATATTCCCACTGATAAAAGTCCTATATAAAAAAATGCTATTATTCTTTCGTTGGGCAATTTGTCTTCACAATATGTTTTATGGTTGAGAATATGAAATAAAATGAAATAGCGAGTAAAATATTTGTTACGTGTACACAATGTTGTGATAGTTCTTCGGTTGCATGAACAAAGCCGCGTTCATTTCATTGTCTATGATCTACAAAAAAAATTCGACAGTAAGGTCAAAGGAAAATGTACAAATCGCTGCTGTTATTAAATACATTTTTTTAAATATTTCATAGATACATTTGTAGCGAAGGACAGCAGGAAACGATCTAATTTGATTATGATTTTATGAATTGAGGAAGTTGACAAATATAAACGTCATATAATAGCATACAACACACCACGTATTCCACTGCAGTCGGGTAAGTTTGAAATTTTAATGGTATGATCATACTAGAAATATCACGGCACTTTAAGGCAATGACTCTAATATCGCTAGAATTCAATATTAAAAAATTGTGTAAAATATAATATGTTACTGAATATACCTTCACAGATCACATTATGGATGACAAGTCAGATGAGAATTTACAATAACAATATACAGACCCTGTTAAAGCATTTAAAAAATTAAGAGTTTGTTTGATACAATATGATGCTTACCAGTACTTCATTTCTGTTGTAAAACTTCTTATTTGCCATCTCAGTTTAAAACTGAATGAATACGTTGCAAACTGAAGTAGAAAACATCATTTTGATGGTCCTTTGATTCGGTTGACAGTTTCGACTTTTCCACTCTTTTACTTCATATCACTAGCCAGTCAACACTGAGGTTGTCAGTTCGAATCCCGCACGGGGCAGGTGCACTCGACTCAATCTTAATTGACTAGGATTGTCAGTTTTCCTACCGAAGGTCGGTGGTTCTCTCTGGGAGCTCCGGCTTCCTCTACCAATAGAAACTGACCGCCACGAAATAGCCCAATAGTGTTGAAAGTGGCGTAACAACACCAATCAATCAATCAATCAATCAATCTTTTACTACACTTCCACACAATCTTAAAAACAAACGTTTTCCTATCTAATTAAATGGTCGTTTGATAAATCTGGTTGCAAATTTATTTGCACTTATATAAAGCCTTTTATCTAATGAGAAAGGTAAATATGCTAGATATACTTACTGGAGGTGTGATGAGATGATTAAATCACTATTTGTTTCCTTTTCAACATTTATGTACGTTTAGGCAATAAAGTTTATCGACAGGTTATAGGTATTCCTATGGGCACGAATTGTGACACTTTAATAACAGACTTGTTCCTTTACTGTTATGAATCACAGTTTATGGCCAAACTTAGTAAAGAACCGTGTAAATTCCATTTAATTGATAAATTCAACAACACTTACCTTGATGATATTTTTCGTTAAATAACCACGAATTCTCTAAATATACTGCTGAAATTAACCCAAAGGAACTTACTTTAAATAAATCAGATATTAACAGCAATAACTGTCCTTTCCTAGATTTAGATATCTCAGTATTAGACCAGAAACTTTACACAAAATATTTCGACAAAAGGGATGATTTTCTTTCCTATTGTTAATTTTCCCTTTTGGACGGTGATGTTCCTTTGCATCGTCTTAAGGTATTTATATATCCCAACTCGTTCGCAATGCTCGTGTCTGTAGTGACGTTTTGGATTTCAATGAGCGTAATCTATGCATTACTAGTAAATTATTAAGTCAGGGATTTCGTTATCACAAATTACTTAAAACCTTTACTTAATTTTTCCAAAGATACAAAGATTTGGTCTGCAAGTTTGGCTGTACCTGTAGAAAACTTATTTCAAACGGAATAGCACATCCTAAATTTTATCGGGTAAACTTATCAATCCTTTAAAGAAACTTATTCTAAAAGGTTACCTAAACAACACTGTAATTAGTAAATATTTCTTTGAATATTGTTTTTATTGGTATAAATGTTGATTTTGTTATCAGTAAATTAAAATCATGCTAAATATTACACATATGTACCTTCACGGTACATGTACTTCAATCTGTCGATACCTATAGCTAGGCATTGCACAAGGTCATGTTTTTCTCTGACGGCCAATGACGTCTTTACACTAAATCCATTGGATGTTGGATGTGTACTGATTGATATTTCGGTCTTAGATACATGATTTTTTTTGTTAGTTGTTATTGGCTTTGAACTAGCTGTCAGTAACTGCGAGTACTCTCGGATCTGTCCTTAGTGTCTTTTTGTTGTTGTGTGGATCGATGTATAAGTAACCGTCCACGTCCACTCTCTGTGTTTGTTAGATGTATTTCTATTTGTATCCATCTGATGAGTTAAGCCTTTTCAACTGATTTTTATAGTTTGTTCTTATGTTGTGCTGTTCTACAACTGTCCCAGGTAAGGGAGGGTTAAGCACTCACAAACATGTTTAACCCCGTCACATTCTTTATGTGCCTGTCCCCAAGTCAGGATCCTGTAGTTCAGATGTTGTCGTTGGTTCATGTCTGTCATATTTGTTTTCGTAAATTGTTTTGTTATAAATTAGGCCGTTAGTTTTCTCAATTTCATTGTTTCAGATTTTGCATGGCGGAGTCTTTCATAGCCGACCATACGGTATGGGTTTTTCTCATTGCTGAAGGCCGTACGGTTGTCTATAATTACTTACATCCACTTCATTTGAACTTTGGTGGATAGTTGTCTCATTGGCAATCATACTACATCTCCTTATATTTATATGTTCATATCATTGCATACAGTTTTTATTGGTTTCTATCTATATATTGATCCAGTTACTTGACGTTCAACGGGGCACGGTTTGCTGACTCTGGCAACGGTACCAACAGTCCAGATCAACATACCCGGTATGCCTGTCAACTTTCTGGTCGCCTCAGAATCACCACAGCAGCACTTGGCCGATACATCCAGGTCATTCACCCGAGAAATCAGCGAAGACTGTGATAGCCACAGAATCAGCCTTAATCTAAATCTGCACTTCAAGGGCATCTTTTGGTAAATAATATTATAGGAATCAGTATCGGTATCTGATTTGGATTGACGCTCACGCAGTCGCCAACTGGCGCCGGAAAATCTACAGGAAGTCCTACGTCAAAGCCCAACGGAGTCATGGCTGTGTGACAGGCTAATGGTGGTCATACCCGATATGGCCATTAGTGTGACGTTATTTGAACGCATATCAATCAACATTGCTGTAATAAATTCAGTCATTTGGTTGAGTTGTGAGTTCTGAGCAATGAGCATGCCAAATTAGGAATTGATGTGACACTTAATTCTATATTTAAATTGATGTTGAATGTTTTACTATTTTTCACACGTTGTGTTACTTTTTGGGAGAGTATATACATATATATTTTCTTGTTCTAAATTCAATGAAACCAGTTTTGACCAGTTTAATCAAATTTGATAAATTTGTCTCGTTTATTTTCCCGCAATACCCATTCGGACCATTTTCTTGGCCTTTTCCTTTAATCATTTAGTACGGTGACCGAGTGAGAAAAATTAGCATATTTACAGAGTTTAATAGTCATTCGGACTATAGGACTATAAATTACAGTATTTGTAGTTCAAAGACTAAACTTTACATTTTGACTTGTCGTCAAAAATCGTATGGTGCAATTTTTGTAAAATGAGCTTTAAAATACGTCAGCTTACTTTGAAGACAAAATAACATAGGCAAGTTTTAGGTCTGCATTTTAAAAGAACATTCTTAATATGCTTTCTGTCAGTATATAAATTGTTGTTACACCTTATTTAAACAATTTCAAATAAAGTTTGACCAAATTTATCCGTTATTGAAAAGTTTTTGTAAAAGTTTAACACTATGAATATTTTGTATTTAATAGAGAATGTTTCAATTCAATTTCATAATTGTATTTTACGCTAAATGTAAAAATCGACATTAATATAATATGTTATACCTTAAAGGGCATTAGCTACAAGACATACAAAATTTAAATATGATTTGTTTTTGTTCAATCATTAATGAAAGTGATATAGTGAAATACTAATTTGCTTTTACCAGCCAATTTAGTTCAATTTTATCAACATAAAATAAATAACATTGCTGATGAATTATTCACTTGCAAGTGAATAATTCGACCTCTTTGAATCCGTATTCATGTGACCTTTAGTGTAACCCTTTAGCTGGAGATGGGTTACGCATGTATTCAGCTATTAAAAGGAAAAGAATGTCAACATTGAAAGGGAAACAAGGATGAATTATTTGGTTGACTGATTCGATCCACAAAAATAATTCTAACACAGTTAAAAACGCTGATAAACATACTTTTTAACATACAATATGAAATCAAACAGACCTAGAACAATCCAATTGCACGTGGTCGCTATCAGTTTATATTTATATTTATGTTAATATAGGGTTATATGACCGTCGGCAGTCTTCGGATGTCACCTCGATGGTTAATTAGATGACGTCTAGACAAAATACACACGAAATGTTGATACATATTATCGAGTCCATGCATTGTTAATTGTTTATTTTAGACTTTTGTAATTTTTATATACGTTTCAGTATGTTATAAATCAAATATGAGAATTTGAATCAAATCGCCGAAGAGGAATTTGACAGCTAGTGCCCTGTAATTAAACAACAATATCAAATTCATTTATCTTAGAAGCACTATTTCGATTCGTGCATCGAAACAAAATATACACTCTAAATCGTTCATACAGGTTTTCCTCCGGAAATTCGATTTATACCGGACTTCTGTCAAGAGATATTAAAGACTTTCCAGTCAATAACCAAGGAACAGGACAAAAAGTTCCTTTATGCTCAGGTTTTAGTTGTCTGTTATCTGAAAAGGTTAAGATGTTGCAGTTATAACATATCCTCCAACAATAGATGCTAAACCCATTGATATAACATACAGTATTCACTGCAATGAAGAAGCGTCTTGATATGTCTAATGAAGCAGGCCAGGCACATGCTATTCAATAAAAATACTGTTTGTGTCTTCATTTATTCACTGGTGTAAGACCAGTGTTCACTTTGATAAAATTACGGATGTTTTTTGAATGTTTTGGAGTTTCACAGTGGTATTTCCAACAATTCAAGCCAGATACAAGGCGTAACGCCTAATCTGACGGAATTATTTTAAAAGTTCATATACAGCCTCTTATAGATACATATAAACAATGGGGATGTGTTGCATCACCTACATTCACATACTCGGTTATGTTTCTTGAAGTTGTAGAAATTTTGCTGTCAAATGTTAGAGCAGAACAAGAGGGCAATTTGTCACTTAATTTGAGATCGTCATTTCAAATGTTACCTTTTGGGTCACCAATCGTACCAGTTACTCTAGGTGGATGCAGTTTACATACTCGATATGCTTCAACTTCTAGAGAAGATTTGATCAGCTTTAACAGGTGGCGACTTTGCTATTTAACAGACTCCGGGAAATTTTAACGGTATATGGACCGACATGGCAACAGAAAAGACCGTTATAAAAACCCAAAGGGATCAGGTGGCATTGTAGGTATAACAAATCAAAAGTCTGCACTAGTTATATGGACATTTACCAGACATTTCCTGTCATCTCTTAGTGGTTTCATGCTAGAAAGGGATGGTATTGCTGCAAATAATGCAAATTGACATGAGGAAACAAGACCAACAGCAATTACAAGAGATGAAGAACATGTTATTACCATTGTGAACCATCTGAATCAAAATATGACTGACATCTTTAATATCGAATCCCATCCTCCATGTCTTAGCAATATCTCTTCTGCTGAATGCATGCTACAAGAGATATGAAAGATTCTTTATCACAGCTGTCGAGGAAGGGGTGAACATGTCTAAACATGTCATAACTAGTGCTCTTTCTGAAGGTCAGTCAAGGAGTTTTTTATAGTCCAATATCAAAGTCAAAATTATAAACGTTTGAAAATATCACCTCAAAAACAGACCTTAGATGTTAATCGGGAAATAATCTCAGTTCACATAAATCCAGAATTCGTATTCAGACGTGCATTGGCTTTGGTAAACTGCAGAGCTGATGTTACAATAGAAAATTTGCTGTCTCACACTGTCGGTCCCAATCTAGTTTCCACTTTTCACGATGAAGGCACAATGAGAAAATCATGCAAGCCTGATTTGGTGAAGCACTTGAATCTGAAGTCTCATCTGCACTTTCTCTACCTTCCTTTGACCCATCACTCAAAACTTACATCAGAGATGGTATGGCATTGGTTCAATGTGTTGATGCTAAGAAAACTGAAACATTCGGTGACCTTGCAGCTGACTATCATAAAAATTTGTCTCAATGCTTTACTCTAGTGCACACAATGGCAGAAGTTTTGATCGCTACGACATAAAAAACTCTATAAAGTTTGCTGAAAGGGAACGCTACAGCTTCCACCAAAGTTATCAGGTTAAAGAAGGCAAAAGTATTCCTGACTTGAGGAAATTTCTGTCTGTTAAAGAAAACAAACAGACTCTCCTTAATTTCTTTGGTAGTTTTATACTTCAAAACTTTGACAAACCCCTTATGATTCCACCTGACTGTCAACTTTTGGAAATCCTGAAATTGTCAAAGTCGTTTCAGACACTACTGTTAATGACTGTCGTGAATTGTTCAGCACTCAAGAGGAGGTCGATACTTATATGATACTCCATGCTTTATACTATGACACGAAGCTTCGAGAAATGGGAAAGAGCGGACGAATAATCATACGGACCTCTGACACGGATGTGTTTGTTCTGTATGTACACTACTACAAACAGATGACAAAGACAAGCGAGATTGTGGGTACAGATGGGGAACATTAGCAGTGTAAAGGACGGGAGGAGATTTTTACCTATTCACCAATAATGTGCCTGACTTTCTCCAACTATTTGATAACTCCTGCCTGCTGTACATGCTCTTACCGCAACTTCGTCTTTGTTTGGAGTAGGTATGAAATCAGTCTACAGAACTTTGAAGGACACGCACGATGATTCATTGGTTTGCAGAGCTTGGGAGTCTTAAGAAAGAAGAAGCCCTTGTGTGTGCAAGAAAGTTAGTTGCAAAGCTTTATGATCACAAAAACTCTTTAAATTATTCTGTCATGATATGAAAAATGCACGTCAAGCTTGCCACCAGTAAAGATGTAAGTCTAGTCAGGTTGCCTCCCGTGGAGCTGCACTGAAACAACATGCTTTACGTGCTTTTTCAAACTAAAATTTGCACCGCATCATACAATGCTAAACCACCTATTTCGTCGCCTTTAAAGTACGGATGGCAAGAGGTTTATAATACATCACACCCGTGTATTTTGAAGGACATATGTCAGAAGAATTCTTGCAGGATATTGGGTGTTCATGTAAGGGTATCTCCATGTTAAAAGTCATTTGTTTGTTCACAACAAATCTTACATGAACGGAGCTGTGCTCCGTTCAGGGTCAGAATTATGCAGAAATTCCCAATCATATTCCTTGACAGATGAAACAGAAGAAACTCCTGGCTGAATTCTGTTGTTTGGACCTCTTCGAGGGTATTGGCTTAATTGTAACTGTTTGCGAGGTATTTAGTGGTTTTGTTTTAATGAATTATATCTATGAGCTTTTGCCAAATACGTGTTTACGGTAGTAGGCTTCAAGTAAAACAATATTTATCATTTATTGAGAGGTTGAATTTCACCAGGCAAGGTAACTACTGTAACTATAACGGACTATGTGTTGATCTTGGATAATAGAACAAGTTTAGAAACACGTCAATTTTCATAAAATCGACGTTTTAATTTTTTCGTTTTCGAGATTATTCAATGTTAATCTATTTTAAAAGATGTCTGTATCTGAAATTTAACACAAATTGCTATGTTTCCTTTTAACTTTGAAAATAAAGAAGAAGAAAAAGTGAGCATGTATTTAATCTTTGACCTTGTTTTATGTAAAACTGTTACAACATTTAATTTTGACGACATTGATATTTCGAAAGTACTTATTTTGACGAATCCAATGATATATAATATAGCCATATAGTATGTTTGACGATTAAACTTTAAAATATTTAGGGTAATAGTAATACAATAAGTAGGTTCTGCAAAGCTAGAAGCCTGGGAGAAAGGGAGGAAAACTGGATAGAAACTGGAAATGCAGTGTTTATTGAAAAGGACAGAAATTTTACCCTGCAAAATTCCACCCGAGATAGTTTTGTAAAGATTATTTAAAGAACATTGAGCGTGTTACTCACCTAAAACGAGATTTCGAAATTTACACCCCATTCCGACAGGACGTGGCAGCGAATTTATAAATCGCGCAAGATTTTACTTGTGGAATTATATTGTGATAGGAAAATATACAAACCTCGCTTTTAGGTACTCCAAGGTTTGTTAAATTATGGAACCCTTCATTGGTTTCCATCAGATTATATTACTTCCTCTACTTCGGCTTTCCTCGCTGTATCTTCAAGGTTGTATTTGTCTAAGTTTTAGGTGAAGCAAGTTGTAAGTGGATACTAAAATACAAAGAAAAATAATACCGAAAGATGATATAACATCCGTTTTTGTCCAACTGTTTGCTACGTGTTTACAATCACTGGGTCAATGCTACTGCTGATTGAAGTTTCGTCTCCGAGGGTATCACCAGTACAATAGTCAGCACCATTGTGTTGATAACATTGCTATGTTCATTTTCTGTAAAAGTACTGTTTATAAAAGAGAGGCGAAAGATACAAAGGAATAAATCGAAAAAACTGAAAATGCCATGCCAAAAATGAAAAAGACGAAAAGACAAACTATAAGTTGTTGAATTATTCGATACCATAACATTTCTCCACCCCAGGCATACATTGCCTTTGTCGTATTTGTCACAACATTTTGGGATTTTAGGTTCTAAATGCTTTTCAGCTTCGAATTTTATTTGGCCTAACAACTCTTATAATTCGAGTGCCACTGTCGAGTCTTATGTAGGCAAAACGTGCGTCTGCCAAACCAAATTGTAAGCCTGGTATCTATGAAATTTTACGTACTTTTTGTTGGTTATGTCTACTTGGTCTAGTTGTTCTAAATAATTGATACTCTTGAAATCAATACCATTTTTTGAAAATCTTCTCGGTGTTATGTATTATGTAAACTCTTTATTATGGTTATATTATCTTCCAAGTTGTGACAATATAAAAGATATGTTCAGTCGGTTGGTACAATAGCAAACAGAACATTTGCAGAATCGAAATTGATAAGTCAAACAAAATCCTTACGAATTCAGCATAACATGCTGAAAATTAAATGAAATCAATAGAGACATTTGTTGCAACATGTTAAAAGTAAGGGTAAGCTTTATAAATATTATTTAACGTGGGTAGAAAAGAAAAGAAAATAGTGTGAAATGTAAGTATTAGGTATATATTGTCTGGTTACCGTACTAATTAGAGAAACAGATTCTACAACTTTACCATGTTGAATACAATATTTATTCACTCTCGATTGTTAAATTTAAATATGCTCAGTACACCTTGCATTTAAAAGCTCGAAAATTTAACTATATTATTTTGCATTATTAACGGGTGATATAGTCGGAATGTCGTTATGTTAAAATTCTCTCGAAAAGTGTGCAAATAAATATGTATATCAACCTACATTTTATTCATTTCAAAACCCAAATAGGTAAATAATAAAAGGAATAATAACTTCAAGATTTGCTGTCGTTTACTCGATCCTGTGCCTTTCCCCGTTCCGTTCTATTTACTATGCATGTCAAAATAAAAAAAAAATAAAACTTTCATATTTTCAATTAATCACAACATTTGAAGATTCAAGCTTTGCACACAGCTTGACACAATCAAGTTCAAGTTGGATTTGTATTAGCCATATATCGTAATCAACCTCCAAGGAAATACTACCTGTCCAAAACTCGAATTAATAATCAGTGTGTTTCTCATTTTTAAGTAAGGCCCAGCTCATACCAGGTTTTATAATAGAAACATGTGACAGGAATTTATAAATCTCATTTTCGAATAATGTGATAGTATAATAATACATATTTGAACGATGATAATAAGGACTAAGTTAAAATATAAAGTATCGAAAATGTGTGTAGAAGACTTAACTACTGGTAGACTTTCTGGCTTACAACAACACTCAATATATGAACTAGTTCCGTGAATGTCCAACCCATATCAAAAGAAATTATATGAAAATAATGTATTATTTATTTCCTGAATAAACAATTTCTTCTTTCAGTAAACATCATGGAAGATAAAGTATCTGTGATTTTCTTGCTACAAAGTAAGAAACATTAAATACTAAATAAAATTTGAGAAAATAGTTAAAATATCTCTTATTGTATATATCTAAATATCAACACTAGGATTAATATTTCAATATGAGGCAACACCTGTTAACCGATATTTAAAACTCAAAATTCAGTTCAAATTTACTAAGCATGTGAACGAAATTTGAGAAAAATCGCATTAACTGTTAACATAGAGAAATCGGTGTGTCGATATGGTAAGTCGCTTTGGTTGCATTAATCAACTCAATCGAAATCTTAAGTATTAGGATATATGAATACTTTTGTATATTACAGCGGTATGCGTCATTGCAGGAAGTGTGAGCACAATTCAGTATGCAAATATAGATGAAAGTGTTATATTAATATGTCAACAATCGAAACCGGCAGAAGGTCTACGATGGCTCCGAAATAACGTTATTTTGACTGATGGCCAACAGATAAGCCAAATGAGTCCTTGGCACGAAAAGATAGCAATATATCATAAAAAGACGTAGGCCAGTACAACCTTCGAATTGCTAATGTTACTGCAGATGATTTTGGGAGTATCTGTGTGAAATGCAAATAGACATACATGTGTCAAACCTGCTAGTAAGACTTAAAAATAAAGGTAACTAATTGACTATTCAGTTTTAATGACTCCAATAATATGGTTGCCATGGCGTTGTCAGTTTATTTTCGACTAATGAGTTTGAATGTCCCTTTTGGTATCTGTCGACTCTCTTTGTTAATGTGATAGGTTATTTAACCTACGACGAAGTAAAGTAATTATATCAGACAATTACTGCTAAGGTAATTGCAGTTAATTTGAAATATTCAAATGATAAAACGTTGCAGATTTCTATCTGTTTATACTGATTTTGACAGCTTTATCTAGGAAATCGTTACTATTAAATTGGCAAGTTGTAGAAGAGCGCTGAAAATAATTTGGATAAAGTCATCCCGAATGTGACCTACCGAATAAGACTTATTACCGGATTTTACTAACATGAGCAACACGACAGGTGCCACATATGGAGCAGGATCTGCTTATCCTTCCGGAGCCCTGAGATCACCCCAGTTTTTGGTGGGGTTTGTGTTGCTCAGTCTTTAGTTTTCTATGTTGTGTTTTGTGTACTATTGTTTCTCTGTTGGCTTTTTTCTTTTTAGCCATGGCGTTGTCAGTTTATTTTCGACTTATGAGTTTGAATGTCCCTTTGGTATCTTTCGCCTCTCTTTATCGCCCTCTCTATTGGTTTCAACGTTTTACACTTTATAAATCTATACATATTTATTGTGTTTCTTTCTTGTAGTATTCTAATGCAAATAACATCCACATATAATGACAGTAAGTAGCTTAATGCTTGAAAACTGTTAAATTCGTTTAATAGTATGGAATTCAATTTATAACTGGAATCGAATTATTTTACAAATAAGTAAAAGACTTCCACATCAAATGATTTATCTCAATTATAGATAGCAGTAAAGTAAAATATAAATGATCCCTGTAAAGTTTTACTTCATTGATGGGGCGTTATGGCAACAAAAAGTATATACATGTATATTCCCATTTTATGGCGTCACGATTATGATTTCCTACATAGGAGAAATAGATCTGTAAATCCTAATACCATTGATTTAATTTTTAGTGCATTGATTTTGAAACATGAGTAATAAAGGTTATTTTACAGAGCTGTAGCATCAAGGTTAAAGATTATACAGAAATTCCTCAACACGGAAGTTTCAAATAATTACAAAATGTACAAAATGTAAATAAATAAATAAGTAAAAAAAAACACACACACACACACACACACACGATGATTACGTTGGATAAAACCGCAATTTTTATACGTGTGCATGCAAAACAAATATCTTGGTAGAGGGTTCTAAATACAGCACAAACACCATTTTCCAAAAGACCAAATGAGTGAAAAAGTATATTTTAACAAAACGCATTTGACTAGCAAGTCGAACAACTGATGTTCTTAAACCCTGTTGACTGCCATTGGCGATTGCCAAAAAACGGATCACAAGATGTAACAAAATAGATCTTATTATTAGTTTATTACCAAACAGTAAACAATAAACTAGCGGAAAAGATAGTATACCGCAAACATGAGGTGCAAAAATTTGTACACCATATCCGGATTTCGACAATTAATGTCTCTTCAGTGATGTTAGGAATCGAAACGGTATTTGGAAGGCCATATAATTTACCTCTATTTAGGATAGACTCTTGAATTTTGAAAGAGTCAAAATAGGATGAATGGATCATATAAACCCGAAGGCAAATATAATACAAGCCCAAACGAAAAAATATAAACAAGTCTAAATTGAAAACAACGTTCAAACCTATGATTGCGTTGGATAAAACCGCAATTTTATATGTGTGCATGCAAAACAAATTTCTTGGTAGAGGTGTATATATATATATATACATACATACATACATACATACATACATACATACATTATTAAGTAGATAAATGAAATAAAAGTTGTTTCTGGTGGAGAGTTGTATAGATTATAAATTTCAAACTTTCATTCAGTCGTGTTTTATCGTCCCCTGGAGACGGTATTAAGAGTTGGTATCTTCGGTGTGAATGCTACGTACATTGATTGGTTGAGACAATTTGAAACCTATTAAATGTTATTTAGTACTTTCTATCTTTCAACAAAACTTTAAATATATCTTAAAATAGAAATTGTATATTGAATTGAATTCGAAATCTACGCTGAGAAGTTTTACCATTTAAAATATTTTGTCCAATATATTAATTTTTAAAACTTACCCTCAAGAGCTTCATATACAGATAGAACGCCACTTATTTGTCATTTGTTCAATATTGTCTCGTATGACAAGATTTTTTGGTATTATTATATTGTTTGAATGTCAAGTATGATCACATTATGTATTGATTGAAAACGTGTTTAGTTACATATTCAATAGGAAACACATTCTTGGAAAAAATAAACATTTTATAACAAATCAATGACATGCCTTATTTTTCTATTCTTTATAAAAAATCAAAATTACATAGAGTACAAAACAGTGTTTGTTTTGGCATCATATTCAACGTGATTCTCAGCCTGTTATATATCTACATGTATTCTTCAGCATACATTTAACACCATCAATCTTCTTTATATGGAATAGTATGCGCATAATCTTTTATTTTTGTTTTACTTTTTTTTATGTCAAAACTCCACTTCTGAACATTTACGTATTACGCATTACCTCCTTATCTATATCATCTTTTATCAATTCAAATTATTTTCAAAGATCCTTCACTTCTAAAATAAGCATTGCCTCGTGTGAAATGTTCAATAATAATATATGTGCTATATGAATACACTCAATAAACACTTATTATTTAATATTGAAATAAGACGGATAGCTTTTGGAAAAGTAATTCACTGTTAAATTTAAAGGGATATTGTCAATTTGTCGGCATTTCTAAAAGTAGATATGACTGTTTATTCATCCCTAAATGTATAATGATTTAACAAAATACACCTAGGTTTTGTATCATAGATAATCCTGAATTAAATAACTTTGATTGTTTTACCATGATAACAACAGTTCTAAGCCAATGGCGGGAGGAGAAACTTACTATTCCATATAGCATCTTTGTTGTGTTTCAGGTTAAGTTTCAATCTTGTCTAATGTAGTAACATCTAATTGATATATACTTCAGGATCTGCATAATCAACAATCTGCATACAAGTCTTTACATCATGAAATATCGTAATTTGAAATAGAATTAATAATAGTTATTCACCCATCGAGTAGTAATATCTAACGGAATCTTATAAGAATGAGTTATTTTAGCGTTTTCAAAATTTGTTTTAGCAATGAACATATTTTTGGGAATACCTCCAGCAACATTTTTCACAAAATGTCTTACGACAAAAATTGTTCGTAAGTCTTGAATATTTCAGTATATCGTACGACCAATTTTATCGTAAGATTTTTATGAAATGAGCTGCAGTGCTTCAAATACACTATACTTATAATGTTTTAAATTATATTAAATATCCGGTATATGGCTATTTGGAACGACAAGATTACAAATTGACAAACTTTGCAAATGCAAGTAAGTCAAATGTTACTGTATAATATTGTCTTTAAATCAAGTATGTGTTTTTTTAAATTAACTTAATATGCATACATGCATGTTATACGATAAAAGTACAATAACAAAATACCGAACTCCAAGGAAAATTCAAAACGGAAAGTCCCTTATCAAATGGCAAAATCTGAAGCTCAAACACATCAAACGAATGGAAAACAACTGTCACATTCCTGACCTGGTACAGGCATTTCCTTATGTAGAAAATGGTGGATTAAACCTGGTTTTATAGCTAGCTAAACCTCTCACTTGTATGACAGACGCACAAAATTCCATTATATTGACAACAATTTGTGAACAAAACGAACAGACATCATAGGTAAAATGTCTAAAATAGGCTTACTGCAGTCAACATTGTGTTATTTTCTTAATCATTATAAAATCAAACAAATATGTCAACAAAGAAAACAAAATGGCATAAAACATACAATTCTTCTCCATGCAGAGAATGGTGTTCATTCAAATGATATAAATTGCACGAATATTTTTTATATTTCATAACTGAGGGTACTTTTATAATTCTACCAAACACCAATTTCAACATGTTTAGTACAAATGCAAATGTATGCATGTTTTAAATGTGAAAAATTAAAATATTTAGATTTAAATTTGATATTCAAATTAAGATTTAAATACAGATACGCAAAGTTATTAGTCGATAGAAGGTCTACCATGTTTTAGTATTCCAACATCCATACTGGGCTTTAGATATAATCTGCCTTCCTATATGATTTAACATGTTTCCTTTCAATACCATACATATTCAGGTAATATTCATATCATTATATAGTGCTAGCAAGTAGTAAACTGAGTGTGAGTTTGCAATATCCATTCAATAGATTTACATTTCATGGAAAAATATTTATATTTCATAACTGCGGGTACTATGTATCAACAATTTCATTACATTTATTATAAATCAAAATGTTATGCATTTTTAAAAGTGAAAACAAGCTCAATATTTAGATATGAATTAGATATATAAATAAAAGGTGTGCCATGTTTTAGTATTCCACAATGGGCATTAGCTATAATCTGTCTTTCATTACCATACACGTTTCAGAGGATAATCATTTCATTATATAGTGTTAAAAAGTAGTGAGCCGATTGAGATAAAATTGAGAATGGAAATGGGAATGTGTCAAAGAGACAACAACCCGACCAAAAGGCAGAAAACAGCCCAAGGCCACCAATGGGTCTGCAACACAGCGAGAAAATCCTGCTTCAGCTGGCCCCTAAACAAAAATGTGTACTAGTTCAGTGAAAATGGACGACACACTAAACTCCGAAACAGAGTTTGCAATATCGACCTATATATTTATTTCTGTCATTGTTTGTAATCGGTTATATTGTTTTATACCTCTCTCTGTTAAGTAAAACCTTGATTTAATGAGTATGGTCTGCACATGTCACAGCTAACTGTTATCCCGGAGTTTGTGTCGAATGTAGTCACGTGTATTTCTTTCACGGATCAAAGTTGTTGATTCCTTATGCATTCAGTCAAAGTTATGTCAGAAAATCGTACCAGCATGATATATATATATATATATGTATAAACAGTGTTTAATTTCAATCTAGAAATATTCCTTTTAATAATCTGAATATAATTAGAAAAAACGGTATAAAATGAAAATTTCAAGTCAAAGGAAAATTGTATCGCAAACCAAAACATAAAAACATGTGGATAAATATAATGCGATGGGTCAGCAAACCAACAACACGAGTTATTGGTATAACTAAAATTTACACAAAACCACTTTGTACAACTCTCATAAAAGTAAAATCACAAAAATACTGAACTCCGAGGAAAATTCAAAAGGAAAGTCCTCAATCAAATGGCAAAATCAAAAGTTCAAACACATCAAACGAATGGATAACAACTGTCATATTCCTGACTTGGTACAGGCATTTTCTTATGTAGAAAATGGTGGATTGAACCTGGTTTTATGGCTAGCCAAACCTCTCACTTGTATGACAGTCGTATCAAATTCCATTATATTGACAACGATGCGTGAACAAAACAAACAGACACAATTGGTAAAATGTCAAAAATAGGGTTACAGCAGTCAACATTGTGTTATCATCTTAATTACTATAAAACAAACAAATGTTACGAAGAAGCACAAACAGGGGCATACATCAAATTTAACATCCTCATTATGCTTATATCATACGATTTTATTTATCTATGTTAAATCCACCTATAAAGGATGGACGGTTTTAAGTACTGGCGTAAAATCGCGCGTTTGAAATTCGCACAGGTAGACATAAAATAATTTTGTCGTTCAAGGTATAAAGAGATACATAAATACAGAGTCACGTAAAATGGATATCACAAAACAGACTTAGCAGTAAAAGTAATATTAATAAATAAAATAATAGTGTGGTTAAAATTATGACGGGATATATAAGTCAGAGTCACGTCAAATGTATATCACAAAAACAGACTAAACAGTAAAAGTGATATTAATGAATAAAATAATTTTGTCGTTCAAAGTATGACAGAATATATACGCACAGAGTCACGTAAAATGGATATCACACAAAACAGACTTAACAGTAAAAGTAATATTAATAAATAAACTTATAGTGTGGTTCAGTATAAACAGTATATATCAAAATAATATGGCAAGAAATGTATTCAGTTGCTGAAAGCAAGCTTGAAGTCATTTATTTGCTGATATATCAACCACGCCTACTTAATCGGAAGTAAATGTGTTACAATTCTCAGTTGATTTAATGCAGATCTTCTTGAAGAGCACAGAACAACACAATCGTGTTCATGATTTTACTAAATTTCATAATATTTGTTAAAAAATAAGGAGACGTGGTATGATTTCAATGAGACAACTATCCACAAGTCCAAAATGACGTGGATTTAAGCAACTATACTATTTATTTATTTATTTTATTTTGGTGTTTTAACGCCACTTTTAAGCACCGCTTTTGGGCTATTTCGTGGCGGCCAGTTTTATTGGTGGAGGAAGCCGAGTGCCCGGAGAAACCACCGACCTTCGATAGGAAAACTGACAATCCTAGTCAATTAGGATTGAGTCGAGTGCACCCGCACGAGCGGGTTCGAACTCACAACCTCAGTGTTGACTGGCTAGTGATTACTGTAGTAACTTCTTAGACCACTTGGCAACCGAGGCCCCTAGCAACTATACTAAACCCATACCGTATAGTCAGCAATAAAATGCCCTGACAAAACGATTTATTTGAGAAATCCAATGGCCTGAATTTCGACATAACAATAATCAGAAAACAAATATAGCAGACAGCCAACAACGACAACCTCTGAATTATAGACTCCTATTGTCAATTTTGTTGTTAAACTGTTTTTTTTTTTTTTTTTCTATCAAATCCTTTATTAAGTATATATTTTCATCGATTTGATTGTGCTATAATTATCTATTTTGAAATGATATACGAAACAACGTTATTATCTTATGTTATGATTACAGGAAGTATCCAGACAACACTTTCCGACAATGAAAAACAGGTAAGGACTGTATTATTATATACTAGTAGAACACATTCCACCATCAAAGTTCTTGAGTAATTTTTGAGATTGATTTGTGCCATACTTTGCTCCTCAGACAGAATAATCAATAGTACTGACAACAATTGACACCAGAGACGTCGTCGTGGTTATGATATGTAGGGTATTAAATCTAGCGACACAAAGTTAACTAAATGAATCATATTATGCTTAGTTTTGACTTGTATTGTAAAATTTTATTAAGGATTGCTCTTTAGCATTTCGGAATTTCTGCCTTTGTTCAAAACTTTATAAAAGTGATCTTTTAAAATTTGTCAATTTCGCAAGAAGCGAATTCACAACCCGTTGTGTTATAAATCGTATGGTCTTTGATCCATTGTTGGTGAATACGATTTTGATCACTCGACAGTAAATACGATTTTGCGACTAGCATTAAATTCGTGCATGTGTACAGATACGATTTAAGTAGACAACTATAATGTGTGACCCTGTTACGTAAAAACAACAACAATTGACATACAAGATGGACATTGCATCCATAATTTTGTATAATAACAAGCCAGACAAAAACTGTACCAAACGATATTTGGTTCACATTATTAACTTTAAAAAATACGTCTTTTGTAAAATAAGATTGTTGTACATATTCGAAATGAGAAACCTCAAAATGAGGAATCAAAATATTTTGATTTTTCACTTAATGAAAAATATTTTAAAACCATGTACATATACAAGACAAAATGCAAATACATAAAACATGTATCGCATTAATAATCTCTTAGTGATTAATATCGTATTAACGTTGTAAGAGTACTATTTGATATATTAATGACGCCTTGACATTTTTGAAAAATTGGAAATATTGTCAAATTATTTCCCAAGGCACCGGCCTCACCAAAGCGGATGTAACTAGGTATGCTACTCAATTGTGCACACTGAAATATAGTTCACAATAATTATAATTTGTAACATGAATGTTAATTTTCCTTTGATCTTCGAGTGAGTTAACTTCTGCTATTTTTAGAGGAGTGCGTTAACTGAATGATTTTTGTCTCGCCAGCGACAAAAGCCACAGAATGCGAGACATAGGTACTACTATCCGGCGGCGGTGGCGTAAACTATTTGTATAAAGTTTTATATTTCAGAAGGTATAAGACCTGGATGCTTCATCCCTTGTATGCAGATACCTTATGTTACGAAGTTTCCGTCTGTAATATGCCCTTGTCCTTGACCTCATGTCATTGTTCAGTGACTGCTTGAAAAAAATTAGTTTTTGTCATCTAATTTCTCACTAATTATGAGTAATAGGATAACTATATTTGGTATATGGGTTCCTTGCAACGTCTACATGTCCGTCAGACAGGGTTAACCTGACCTCGACCTCAATTCATGGATCAGTGATCAAGGTTAAAGTTACGTGATTATGTCCGTTTCTCAGATACTACAAGCAGCAGGTCAACTATATGTGGTGTATGGAATGATTGTAAGAGGTACATGTTAGGCTGGCTGGTTTCATCTGACCTTGACTTCATTTTCATGGTTCATTGGTCATTGTTAATTTTTTGTGTTTTGGTCTATTTTCAAGTACTGTAAGCAATAAGTCAACTATATGTGGTGTATGGAATGATTGTAAGAGGTACATGTCTGTCTAGCTGGTGTCATCTGACCTTGACCTCATTTTAATGGTTCATTGGTCATTGTTAATTTTTTGTGTTTTGGTCTGTTTTTTAAGTACTATAAGCAATAGGTCAACTATATTTGGTGTATGGAATGATTGTTAGGTGTACATGTCTGTCTAGCAGGTGTCATCTGACCTTGACCTCATTTTAATTGTTCATTGGTCAATGTTAATTTTTGTGTTTTGGTTTGTTTTACAAGTGCTATAAGCAATAGGTCAACTATATTTGGTGTATGGAATGCTTGTAAGGTGTACATGTCTGTCTAGCTGGTGTCATCTGACCTTGACCTCATTTTAATTGTTCATTGGTCAATGTTAATTTTTGTGTTTTGGTTTGTTTTACAAGTACTATAAGCAGTAGGTCAACTATATTTGGTGTATGGAATGATTGTAAGGTGTACATGTCTGTCTAGTGGGTGTCATCTGACCTTGACCTCATTTGCATGGTTCATTGTTCAATGTTAAGTTTTTGTGTTTTGGTCTGTTTTCAACTACCATTAAGCTATAGATCAACTATATTTGGTGTATGAAATAATTGTAAGGTGTACATGTCTGAGTGACAGTGTCTGATCTTGACCTCATTGGCATGGATCTTTAAAAATGTTAAGTTTAAGTGATACTTGTAGTAAAACTTTTATCTTTAAGACTTTCAACATAAAATAAATGGTCAGTAAAACAGGCGAGACATTTCAGCGTGTGCACTCTTGTTTAGTTATTGCACTCTCAGTCCTGCCATGTGTCGCTTGTCATAAGAAAAGAAGAATGGGAGGAGCTTAGACTAGTGCTCTAACTTCCATCACAGAAATAGTTATTTCACTGTCTAGCTCCGCCTCCTTGGCCTTGTAAACTTTGAAATCAATGACCATAAATGTCCTAATATATGTAAACAAAATGTATACACAACAATATATCCAAAACAATCCGGGAAGGGGGTGGTGGTAGGGGTGTCTTACCTAACACTAGCTAAACTTGTAAACCTAACCCTAAATTATCAATGGTTCCCTGTCTGTATTTGAAACAAATGAATGTCCGAGGACAGCTACAAAATGGAATAACGTGGTCTATAAACGAAGAGGCGATATTGATAAATAAGTGGATACTTGTTTTTATCGTGTCAAAATAAATATTCCAAAATAAATGTCACTGGATTTTTAGTCGTTTCATTTCCTCCACTTTTAAAAGGTATCACTCCGTGAATTGAGCATGCTAAAAATATTTATCTCATGACCTTACGCAATCAACATCCCATCTATTAACCGATCATTTTTCTTTAAAACTACACGTCCGATTGGTTTTGAAAGCAGACAGCATGGTAAACATCTAACAAGATTTTACATCTATCCCCTCAAGAATTTTCGCTCATGCGAAGGGGAAAAGGGGAGGGGTCGCACTTCAACAACTCATAAATCGCTCTTTGGTCTTTTTAAAACCTTGCTGAAAGTATTACGGCAACAATTCATTTACATGTACATTAAATCAAATCCTACTAAAATCCGATCCATGAGTTCAATTTCTGAAAATAAGAGACGTTTTGTCATAGAAAGCGCCACTATTTGATTGACATATTTAATTCATGAAAAGTACAGTTAAGTTTAACCTCTGACATGTGTCATCGGCCATTAATGTTATAAATCATATATGGCCACGCCTTACTCATTAACGTATTTAATTCACGAAAAGCGTAATAGGCGTGCTATATATATATAACGTATGTGTACACATGCAAAAATAAACTGTGAAATATTTGGGCTATATCTTTAGAGCAGTTCATTCAAGTACATGTATGTCTCAAACATGAACAATATCTTCATTTTTGGACAATAGATTAACAACTTTATAAGTACGATTTTGGAGATCAAAATTACCCAAATCAACCTAACAACTATTTATCTTTAGTAGCCTATATTTGTTTTCAAAATTAAGCAATTAAAATAAAAGAAGCATAAGATACCTATGTTTGACAGTAATCGAAAACAAATATAACAGACAGCCAACAACGACAACCTCTGAATTATTGACTCCTATTGTCAATTTTGTTGTTAAACTATTTTTTTTTTTTTTATCAAATCCTTTATTAAGTATATATTTTCATCGATTTGATTGTGCTATAATTATCTTTTTGAAATGATATAAGAAACAACGTTATTATCTTATGTATTAATTACAGGAAGTATCCAGACAACACTTTCCGACAATGAAAAACAGGTAAGGACTGTATTATTATATACTAGTACAACACATTCCACCATCAAAGTTCTTGAGTAATTTTTGAGATTGATTTGTGCCATACTTTGAACTTCAGACAGAATACATCAATAGTACTGACAACAATTGACAACCAGAGACGTCGTCGTGGTTATGATATGTAGGGTATTAAATCTAGCGACACAAAGTTAACTAAATGAATCATATTATGCTTAGTTTTGACTTGTATTGTAAAATTTTATTAAGGATTGCTCTTTAGCATTTCGGAATTTCAGCTTTGTTCATAAATTTATAAAAGCGATCTTTTAAAATTTGCCAATGTCGCAAAAGCGAATCCACAACCCGTTGTGTTATAAATCGTATGGTCTTTGATCCCTTGTTTGTGAATATGATTTTGATCCTCGACAGTAAATACGGTTTTGCGACTTGCATTTCATTCGTGCATTTGTACAGATACGATTTATGAACACAACTATAATGTGTGACCCTGTTACGGAAAAACAACAACAATTGACATACAAGATGGACATTGCATCCATAATTTTGTATAATAACAAGCCAGACAAAAACTGTACCAAACGATATTTGGTTCACATTATTAACTTTAAAAATACGTCTTTTCTAAAATAATATTGTTGTACATATTCGAATTGAGAGACCTCAAATGAGGAATCAAAGATATTTTGATTTTTCAATTAATGAAAAATATTTTAAAACTTCATGTACATATACAAGACAAAATGCAAACATCGCATTAATAATTTCTCAGTGATTAATATCGTATTAACGTTGTAAGAGTACTATTTGATACATTGATGACGCCTTAACATTTTTTGAAAAATTGGAAATATTGTCAAATTATTTCATAGGCACCGGCCTCACCAAAGCGGATGTAACTAGGTATGCTACTTAATTATGCATACTGAAATATAGTTCACAATAATTATAATGTATGTGTACACATGCAAAAATAAACTGTGAAATATTTGGGCTATATCTTAAGAGCAGTTCATTCAAGTACATGTATGTCTCAAACATGAACAATATTTTCATTTTGGACAATAGATTAACAACTTTATAAGTACGATTTTGGAGATCAAATTAACCCTAATCAACCCAACATCTATTTATCTTTAGTGGCCTATATTTTTTCAAAATCAAGCAATTGTAATAAAAAAGCATAGGATACCTATGTTTGAACTTCCAAGTGTCCAAAATCAACCTTTACATGATAAATTTATGAGAAAAGATCTTATTTTCAAGTCTTTCTATCCCTGAGGCCTTCAAGGCTAACTGATAAGCTTTATAAGAGGAAACTTTATTTGGTCATTTCGTCTGTTTCAATAATGTATACTCAAACTCTAAACATTACTTGATTAAAATATGAAATTTTAACGAAGTTGTTATGCTTGTTAACTGTCATTGACTCACATTAAGCTCATTTTATTCACTGCTTTTAATATGGCAGTTGTTATCAAATAGTTCGTTTCTATGTATGTTGGCGTTTGTTTTTGTTGCACTTCAGTGAAAAGGGGGTCTTCAGTGTTCCTGTTGTTCCTTTGTTTTCCTCTAATAGTTGATGTGTTTCCCTCGGTTTTAGTTTGTAACCCGGATTTGTTTCCTCTCAATCGATTTATGACTTTTGAACACCGGTATACATGTACTACTGTTGCCTTTATTTCCTCTAAAAACTGCAGCGAATGACACTGTGAAATATCAAGATGTATTTGTCTACACCATATCTAAATATAATTGAACTATTCTTCTTATCTTTCCACAAGTGATTTAGAGGCCAATGTATGCGCTCTAATTTCTTCCCATTTACAACTTTTATATTATGATCATGTCAAATTAACACGGGCTTTCCAACCGTTTTTGAAAACGTCCGGTTCTGTTACAAAATCAAATATAACGGAAAGCACAAAATTTATTGTGATACAGATATGCATCCTTCCTGTCTTAATTGATTATATATAATTGCATGCTAATATTGAACACAACAGACATATTTTCCGAGAGTTTATATGTCCTTGCTTAATATTATATATAAATTTTACATGCAATTGCAAAACTAACTTCTAACGATATACCCTGGCGATTTAGATCCTGATATACTGTATAGGCTGTAATCTATCATTAAAGACTATCAAATATAAATAAATTATGTTGACCTGAACTTGTCATGAGAGCATGTAACTACCACTAATACTGAAATGGTCATGTGATCTTAACAAATTTTTAAATAAAGAAACGACCGTAAGATGATGACGATGATGGATGGCTGCTTAACGTCAAGAGGCAAATTAATATGCATATTCAGGACGAGAACATGTTAATGTAATATGAAATTTAACCCTGCTTTGTACTAGACCGACACGCTGAGCCGGATGCTAGTTCACAAGGTAACAGTCCGCAGGAACACATGTCACCTTACCCGGACACATTATTCTGACTCTGACCTGACCAGTTTTTAATGCGGCGTGCTTAGCGGAGAAGCAGAAAATACCAATTTAAAAGTCTTTAGGTTGACCCGGCCGGGTTCGAACCCACGATCTCCAGCACTCGAGGCAAACACGCTACCACGAGACCACCGAGGTTGTTCGACCGTAAGAGAGATTGTTTTGTTTTGTTCGGTGCATGTAAAGTAAGTCTTAAATAGTTGTTGAGCGGTTTAATTTCCCACTACATGTAGTTTGAAATTAAATCATAAACTCCTCGCGTTTAATCTAGTACCGCTATGAGCTAAGCTTACGGATAATATACGAGGAATACTTTCCTTTTATTAGAATTATATAAATCAAGTTAGTATTCAGAATTAACAAACAAAACGAATGGTCAAATTACAAATTCATTTTTCGTTCTATACTGTAAATTCAGAAATTATTACATGCATTTAATATTGCAATTTACGAAGACTGAACAAAATTGTGAGATAATTATTGAGATTTCAAGTACATTTTCATACAAACATATGTATCATATATCAGAATGCGAGTTCTTATGATGCAATACTCTTCCAGTCGCATTATTCGCATTAATAAAAACCTCGCATTAATTTCTGAATTTACAGTATTTAAACACTAGTTCGTTCACAAAACAAGATCTTAAAACTTAAAAATTAGGACTTCATTGAAAAATATTAAGTAAAATGTGTGTTTATTACACAAAACTATTGTCATGAGGAAGAACGACTAAAATAGACACTACTTAAGTATTACGGTCACCACAACGAATTGGTTGACCGATACGATTTGTTTGTGTCTCAACTCACCAGCGACATGTTTTCGAAAAATCTAGATCTTAAGATACCAGAAAAGTCGTCTGATCTGTTATTTTACCGATTTTGTACTATTCTCGATTGTGATATTTTCACTGTGTGTGGATTCGGATGTTGGGTGATGCATGCATTGCAGGAGACACTTAGCCATTAAACGCACCCAGTCTCGCTCTGTTTGCAGTTCATGTGATTTCCTCAGTTAATGTTAACTTTGTTACCTTGATTAGTATCAATCGCCTCAGAGGTCTCGTCGTAGCGTGCTCACCTCAAGTGCTTGTCCAGGAGTTTACGGGTTTGATTCCGGCTAGACTTGAAAATTGGTATTTGCTGTTTTCAACTAAGCACACATCATTGAATTGAAAAGATAGAACAAATACTGATCTGATCGCAATCAGAATGATTTGTCCAGGTAGGACGACATATAGGGTAAGGATATGAGTTATGATTTCAAATGAGTTACTAGTGACAAATCGAATGACCAGTAATGACTGAGATGTAAGCATCTGTAAGTCACCAAAATCCCATAAACATTGAGCAAAACTCATACCGCATAGCAAGCTGTTAAAGGCCCTGAGATCACAAAATGATAAAACAACTCAAATGAGAAAACAAACAGCCTAATTTATGTTCAAAACAACAAACGAAAAACAAATATTAGATACAGCAACAAACGAGATCCACGGAATTAAAGGTTTCTGACTTGAGACATGCACATACAGAAAGTAACGGAGTAAGACATGTTTGCTGGCGCGTAACCTCCCTATCCTGAGACAGTATTGTAACAGGACAACATAAGAAAAACTATAAAATCAGTTAAAAAGTCTTCACTCATTAGATCGATACACTGTACAAAACGAACTTACAGAAACAAAAGACTCAAAGTACCGATCTGAGAGTACTGCAGTTACGTAAAGCTAGTTCAAAGCCATGCCGACCAATAACAACTAATACAAAAATTCCTGTATCCAGGACAAAATATCAATCAATTGACATCCAGTTCATTTGTTATTATGTCATAAACAGACTAGGAAAACATGACCTTGTGCAATGCCAAATTATACGTGCCACCAGGATGAAGGACCGTTAGTGTAAATACAATTATGTTAATCTTGCTGACTGTTATCTTGTGAACTAGCATGTGAAAATTTTGGCCCAATGTGTCGGTCTAGTACAAAGCAGGGTTCATACATATATATATCACATTAACATGTTTTCGGCCTTAATATGCATTACATTTGCCATTGGACGTTAAACAATCATCTTGATTTCTATCTTCTGAATCGATTTATGAGATTTAAATATCGGTAAACTACTTTTGCCTAAATACTTGAACAATGTTAGAAAGTTCGATTGTCGAATCATAAAATCCTCTAAAGATGTATTTTCCTTAACTTGTTTTGTGATTTTGCATATTTATATATTTTAGATTAAAGGGTAAATAAATCAATTCCTTAGTGTTATGCTCACATATTCAACTTATCATCTCCATTGTCTTCTACATTGTAAAAATCGTGCTTAGAAATTAAAACTTGTATTACATGTTTAGCTCGAAACGTGTTTATAGGATTGTGTTTTGTTATTATAAAACACCCATGCAACGACGCATCCCATAATGCCTGATAGGACCCGATACTACTTTAGTGTTTCGGCAGTTAAAGCTTGAGATGGTCATCATACAATGCATTATTTTAATATAATCAAATATGAAAATTATTCATAAATATATATTGATATATTTATATTTCAATTCTTCATCAATAGATTTTGATATCCTGACAGAGCTGCCATCATCAGGGCCCAACTGTCAATTTTATGTTAAAGTCTTTAACTTTGATCTAATAAGCATATCACCTACACTTTTATGTTTGCTATACGCAACTATTGGTGCCACACTGAATACTTGTACACAATCTTCGTCAAACGGCAATAAATGCCAGTTTCGATCTCATCACTATACCCAAGGATTGCAACAAGCAATAAGAATTGCAGACAATTCTATCGGGGCTGGGCGACGGCATTGGAATGTGATGTGATATCGCCGACAATGATGTGAATCCGATGAAGATGAGCAAATAATTTAACTAGCCCGAAACCAGGGTGCAAAGAATTCGAATCCTTAGAGAAAAAACGCCCTCAATCATATTTTACCTCGGTCATAGCTACTGAATATCTCTTAAATCCTGTGTCTGTTGCTGCTCCGGCTTTTCATGGTACTAGTATTCAAAGTTAAAAGCCGCCCTTTTGTCATAGCACCGCACGGAATAAATCGTGTACTTCGAACATCTACCACCTTTGCAAGCAGTTCAGACAACTCAACTTCAAAACAGCTCCCATGTGCTAAATTAGTAATGCCAGTCAGAACTGATCTGCATTATGTCAATGATAAGTTTTTGTTTTCATTTTAACTGATTGTTTTGGTAACCATTAATATTATCTTGCTAATGGCTGAAGCACATTTTCTTGAAAAGCTGCTAGATATTCCCACGGTAGTAATTTTTGGAGGTACGGCCTTCATAAATGAGCAAACGACAACCACTGAAGTACAGGCTCTTGGCTTTAACAGGCACATACGGCTGCCTATAATTGCTTACTTCTACTTCATTTGAACTTTGATGGATAGTTGTCTCATTGGCAACCATACCACATCTCCTTATTTTTACGTACAGAATGTGGCGGGTTAAACATGTTTGCTGGCGCCAAACCCTCCCTTTACCTGGGACAGTGGTATAACAGTGTACAGATATTATTCTCATTGTGTTATACAATTTTAAGATGTTTTTAACACAGTGGCAGATGGATAAATATTTATTGTACCAACTAACTTTTACTTTATCTTCGAAAACTTTATCAAATACCTCTCTTTTGTCTATATTTTAGAGCTTGTTTAACTCATTGTCAATACCTGTATGTCATTAATTTAAGTTGTAAATTGTGCTTTTCTAATAACATATCGAATAATATAACCACTTCAGACTTCAGCTACATATAAAAATAAGATGATGTGGTATGATTGCTAATCTAATTAAAATCATTGTATGAAATCAGAGAACTATTAATTTTATTAATTAGATTGTATGATTGCTAAAAGAGACAGCTATTATCAGGTCGCACAAGAGACCAAATGAAGTAGAATTTGGTAACTATAGGTCACTGTATGGCCTTCAACAATGAGCAAAACCCATACCGCGTGGCAAGCTATAAAAGCCCGGACATAACAAATGTAAAACAATTCAAACGAGAAAACTAACGGCCTGATTTATGTACAAAACAATAACCGAAAACAAATATGATATACGGCAACAAACGACAACCATTGAATTACAGTGTCCTGACTTGGGAAAGGCACACGCATAATGCGGCGAGACTAAACTTGTCTGCATGCGACCAATCCTCCCTCACATTAGACTGTAGAGTAACAGCATAACATAAGAACAAACTATAAAAAGCAGTTGAAAAGGCTTGACTCATCAGATCAACACAAAGCACACAACAACAACAACAAATAACTAACAAAAGAATTCAGACTTAAAGAACTGATCTGAGAGTACTCGCAGTTACTGAAAGCTAGTTCAAAGACATTCAAAATTAAATAATAACAATGAATGATAATTTAAAATCATGTATCGAAGACTTAAATATCAATCAGAACAGTGCCAGTGGATTTAGTGTAAAGAAGTCATCAGCAGTCAGAAAAACATGATCTTGTGTAATGCCAAAATATAAGTATAGACAGAATGACTGTAAATGTGCATAGCTGTATACCAATAATATCTAGTTACCTTTAATCTAATGATAACAAAATGAATTGTATCGATAAAACAATATTCATAGATCTTATTACAGTGCTAAACTGATAACCTTTTAGAGAATAAGATTATCTAACGGATCGATAAGTTTACGCAGATCGTTTCTAGAAATACGGGCGCTATTAACAACATAACTGTAAAAATCAGAATGTTGTATCCCGTTTTTAATCAGTTTTCTACAGATACAACCAAACTTCCAAATTAAATGTTATATCTATGAAAGCATTTAATAAAGGTTTTAAGTAATTTTAGTTAACAAAATTCCTGACTAATAATTTACCATTAATACATAGATTACGTTCACCGAAATCTATAACTTCACTTCAGGCACGCAGCATAGCAAAACATTTTGGGATATATAAACACCAAAAGTACTGTTACACCACTGTCCCAGGTTAGGGAGGGTTTGGCGCTAGCAAACATGTTTTACCCCGCCACATTCTGTATGTGTCCCGAGTCAGGATCCTGTAATTCAGTGGTTGTCGTTCGTTGCTGTATATCATAATTGTTTTTCGTTCATTGTTTTGTACATAAGTTTTTTAATTGTTTTACATTTGTCATGTCGGGGCCTTTTATAGCTGACTTTGCGGTATGGGTTTTGCTCATTGTTGAAGGCCGTAAAGTGTCAGTAGCTGCGAGTACTCTCAGATTTGTACTTAGTGTCTTTTTGTTGTGGGGATGTATAAGTACCCGTCCACGTCCACTCTGTGTTTTTGTTAGATGTATTTCTATTTGTATCCATCTGATGAGTTAAGCCTGTTTTAAATGATTTGTATAGTTTGTTCTTATGTTGTACTGTTACACCACTGTCCCAGGTAAGGGGATGGTTTTTTATGTGCCTGTCCCAAGTCAGGAGCCTGTAGTTCAGTGGTTGTCGTTTGTTCATGTCTGTCATATTTGTTTTGGTAATTTGTTTTGTTATAAATTAGGCCGTTAGTTTTCCCAATTGAATTGTTTCGTATTTTTCATGTCGGGGCCTTTTATAGCCGACCATACGGTATGGATTTTTCTCATTGTTGAAGGCCGTACGGTTGCATATAATTGCGTTCATCCACTTCATTTGAATTTTGATGGATAGTAGTCTCATTGGCAATCATACCACATCTCTTTATTTTTATATATTTGTTAACTTCTATGTCATTTGGTCTCTGGTGGAGAGTTGTCTCATTGGCAATCATACCACATCATCTTATTTTTATATACCAAAGGAGCATCACCGTCCAAAAAGAAACTTAACAATAAGTAACAAAAATCATCCCTTTTAACGTAAAATTTTGTATAGAATTTCCCGCATTTGTCATGTGGAAGTCTTTTATAGTTTGCTACATGTTTGTGGTATGGGTTTTGCTCATTGCGGAAGGCCATACGTACAAATATCGTTTCACGTATTTATGTGTCTCCAATAAGCTTTCAACTTGTTGACTGCTGATGTTAAACTGGTTAATGAATTAAATTTGAATTGAATATCATCGGAGAGTATTATAATACCACAATGATTGATTGATTTTATGGCTCTTTCGTGGCGGTCAGTTTTAATTGGTGGAGAAATTTGGAGATAAACCATCGACCTAGCTTCGGCATGAAAACTGACAATTCTTGTCAAATAAGATTGAGTCGAGCGCATCTGCCACGAACGGGGTTCAAACTCACAATCACAGTGTGGACATGCCAGTGATACAGTAGTTTGACTATTTAGAACACTCGGCTACCGAGGCCCCTACCTCAGTGGTGACAGGCTAGTGATACAATAGTTGAACTATTTATAGACCACGCGGTCACCGAGGCCGCTAATACAACAATGTGATTGGGGATGAGTTGTTGTTAATAAGAAAGGTTTTGTAAATAATTTCAAGCGGGTATTATTTTCAGGCTTTTCATATTTAAGTAAGAAAATTAAGGTTATTCGAATCTCGTATTTGGTTCAGCAAGAATAGTTTGTTTGATTTCCCAACCAACAAACCATTATATAATATTTGAGTATATATTGTATGCGAAACGTATTGCTTTCATGTTAATTCATCATCTACACATTCTTACATGACGATTTTTGTAGACTTTCATGTTCAAAATTTGGATCCCCAGCGGTCAGTGTGCTCTTGGAGGACATTAATTTGTTATGTTAATATATATAAAAAATAAAACTTACTGCATATATACTGGCTACATGTAGCTGTCATTATGTTTTATTCAATACATGTTGTATGTTCGGTTTTGTTTGACTTACTAGAAATTAACCAGCATTAATAATTTGTTATTTCAACATCGTTGAAAACATATACAAAAATTCTCCAGAATGTGCAATAACAGATTCGCATTCACATTAGTATTACAATAAGGAGATACGGTATATTTGCCAATGAGACAACTATCCATCATAACCAAAGGACAAGCTTAAGGGTGTGCACGACTACAGGTCACCGTAAGTCCTCCAACAATGAACAATTTTCATACCGTATAGTACATCTAGTAACCTTTCAAATTCCTATTATGATGTATAATGTGAAACGGTTTAAAGACAGAAAACCAACAGCCTAATTTAAACTACAACAACGAACAGTTATGACAACAGCAACTGACGACAACAATTGGATACAGGCTCTAGCTTTAGACATGCATATACAGAATGGGGTGGGATTATAGATATAGGAAGATGTGGTGTGAGTGCCAATGAGACAACTCTCCATCCAAATAACAATTTATAAAAGTAAACCATTATAGGTCAATGTACGGCCTTCAACACGGAGCCTTGGCTCACACCGAACAACAATCTATAAAGGGCCCCAAAACTACCAGTGTAAAACCATTCAAACGGGAAAACCAACGGTCTAGTCTATATAAAAACGAGAAACGAGAAACACGTATAAATTACATAAACAAATGTTTGTCTTACATATACGGAAGTGGTGCAATACCACGATATAGGAAAGGCTATAAAATTAGTTGGAAAGGGTTTGATTGATTCATTAAATACTAAGCAGGGCTATAATAGGTAAGCTAGTACATTGCCGAATATGTTTGAGCCTTTGTTTTCCTTTGTCTTTATATGGAATTATTTTCTTTAACATTTGCTTATAAATGACTGCAAAGATTTGTAAGTAGTAAGACATATAAAGTGTTATGGATGTAAAATCATAATTCTTTGGGTCATTATCGACACACTTTTTCCTTCTGCTCTGCATTACGTTCTCTTTAAGGAAGCTATTTGTCGTGTATAATAAAATCCAGATACTAAGTTCCATGACTGTTTATATTTCAATGAATCCTACAACCGACCATTTTACTATAAATTAAAGGTGTTAAGATAAACCGAACCGATATACATATAAAACTAGACAAAGTATACATGTCTCGTATCCTGGTATAGTGTTTCTATTCCGAACGAACGGTGGATTAATGTGTACTGACGCAGTCTATTTCCTTAACGATTGGGAATTAGAAAAAAACATTTAAGCATCAATTTTATATTGCAGAACAAACAACAACAAAAACATTGTCGAAAAATATCATATATATCAAATGTACTCGGCACGAAACAGTAGAAAAGCCCGACGATCCTTTCAGAATTATACCAGTTCAAATCGAACAGTGCTATTCATTGAGGATGTATGTCTAAGCAGTCTTTGTTGTAATGACTTAACTTTCGTCCCCTGTGAAATTTTAGAATTGTTCCGCTCTTATCGCACATTACTATTCTTTTGTAATGCATATCTATGCCTTCTCTGTTGTAAAACTTAACCTGCATCAGCTTTGAAATTTTAGAATTATACAAGCGTGGTTCGGTTTTAATTTGTATTTTCAAGATTGTCTTTAGTAATATCAGAATAAATTGACAAGATTCGTTTTACGTCGTACTAATGAAGGATATCTGATATCCGAAATATTTATTTATATTTGTAATTAATGTTTCCTTTTTAAAATATTGGTGTTGTTTTGTACACTTTTTAGGCGTATATATATATAATAAGGAGATGTGGTATAATTGCCAATGAGACAACTATCCACCAAAGTTCAAACGAAGTTGATGTAAGAAATTATAGGCAACCGTAACCGTACGGCATTCAACAATGAGATAAACCCATACCGGATAGGCGGCTATAAAAGGCCCCGACATGAAAAAGTAAAATTCAATTTAGAAAACTAACGGCCTACTTTATAATAAAACAATTTACTAAAATATATATGACAGACATGAACCAACGACAACCACTGAACTACAGGCTCCTGATTTGGGACAACAGGTATATAGATAATATGGTCAGTGGGGTTAAACTTGTTAGTGAAAACTCAACTCTCCCTAACCTGTGACACTTGTGTAACAGCACTTCATAAGAACAAACTTTAAAAATCAGTTGCAAAGGGCTTAACTCATTACATGTAGATCGGTACGAAGCATAAAACGCAACTAACATAAAACAATAGACACTATAAGTACTGATATATGAGTACTGCAGTTACTGAAAGCTATTTAAAGGCCAATAACAACTAATAAATAAATCATGTTCTCCCAGACTAATGTAAATATAGGGCAAGTATCGCAGTCAATTTAATCTGGATAGAATAATTAAAATTAACAATATATCGATTAAAGTAAATCTTGAATTTACAGGAAACGATGATGAACTGTTCAACAGTGGCCTTCTTACAGTGGTCTTTAGTGCGGTGTCATGTTTATCATTTGGATTAATAATTTGTATGGCAATTATTAACAGAAGAAGAGTTATACCAAACACAACTGCAACGCATAAAACATAGAAAACTGTAATTAATAAATATATTGAAAGAAAGTAAAAGCATAAATCTTCAAGAAGATCAATTCTAAAGCACTGTATGACATGAAACGACATTTTTTATTTATCTATTTTTTTTTCATCATGAATTTACAGGTTTATACATATATTTATCTTGTGGCACCATAATCAAACAAGCATACTATGGTATAACAGTATGAAATCTATGGATTAAGTATGATAATAGCATTTTCATTAATATAATAATAGCAGTAATATAATAGTGCAAGAACATATATGTACATACATATTGTATAACAGTATAGATATTATACATTCAAATATACATATACACATAAAATATACACACATATGTATATGGATTTACACCATTAAAATTTAATCAGTGACCTTAGTCCAGGGTTCCAGTACAAGTTGTATTCTTCCACACTCAAATTTTTTGAAGAAATATGTTTTTCTAAAATCAAGTTTTCTTTTATGTAATTTTGAAGTCCTTTTATATGAGGTTTTACATCTTGCATCTTAGATCTGTAAATGAAGTACTTTGTCAGTAAAATAACTTTATTTTTGATAAAATTCAATTTTAATTTTCATAGAGGCCTACTATATCAAAAATCCTAGAATTCAGATTGTGCCAAATGTCGGCTACAATATGACAACCCCAAAGCAAATATTCTATAGATTCTGGCTCTTCCTTGCAAAATGTACATAAATTACAGTTTACATGGTTCATTTTATTTTAAAGAGTAGAGCGTTTGTACCCAAAATATAATGAATAATTCTATATTGAAACCAACATAGTTTAGTATTTTTGAAACCTTGGTAACAAAAGTGTATTTTTCCAATTTTCAACAACCTTATTAAGAATACCTTCCCATATTTTTTCTGCTGGAAAATCTATTTCTATATAGGTATAGTACTCTGGTTTAAAATAGTATACATGTCCTTTGAACCCTTTTCTGACTTGAAGAAATATTAATATTAAAAGGCATAATAGCTTGTTGTTTTTTCTCTCTTTCAGTGTTGATTCCAATGGCTTGAAACCACTTTTTAGTGCTAGTTTAAGCCCAAAAAACTGAGAGAATGTGGGTTTGAAATTATACATATTTTAAAAGTTTTCATATGTTAATATATATGACCATGTTCATCTAACATGTCATTTACAGTCCATACCCCAATTTTTATAGTAAACGCTGACAATATAAATTTTAATATGATCATTATTCCATATAGATGCCGAAATGAATTCCTCATAATAACAGGGACTTCTGAGTTTTGACATATTTTTCCAGGCATTAAAAACTTCATTCCAAATTTTTTTTTTTTTTATATTTTAATGTTTCCAAAATAAGCCTCTGTAAAATTTATAGTTTGTGTGAGAGTAAATAATTCTATCCGTTTAGATTTCGACTTAAATAATCTTCTAACCCAAGTAAGTGTTAACCCTTGTATAAAATTTCTCAAATTAATTATTTTAGGCCCCCTCTGTAGTATTCTTGACATAGAAGATCCGCTTTATCTTGTCATCTTTATCATCCCAAATGAATGAATAAATTTTACTGTTAAGACATTAAAGTTGGCTTATCATATTATCATCTGGACCTGGGATGGACAGGAACAGATGATTAAATTTTGATATAGTTAGAGACTTTATAATTGTTATTTTACCAAAAGAGGTAAGTGACTGTTTTGACCATTTTTGTAATATGTTTTCTATTTCTTGTATTCGAGGAGCATAATTTAGGTTTAACATTCTATCTAAATCAACACAAAAGTAATTTATCTATTTACAAAAATTTGCAACAGAAACGGTAATGGAATTTCACTTCTCCAAGAAATTGACTTCTCCCTACTCTCTCATGGAAGGAGAAATCACTTCTCCCTCTCAAAATCCTAGATTAGGCCCTGTAAGGGTAGATCTAAGTCTACGAACAAAAACACTGAACATAGAGTAAAGCGTCCAGAGAGAAACGAACTTCGGGACCGACAATGTAACTTGAAGGGAGGCCATATGTTTTTTTTTCTCAAGTAAACATTTTCTATGCGGCACGACAAACTATTTCATAATTTAACATTGTTTATTTGGTGAAAAAAGCATCCGATTATTTATATTTTTAAACCCATCGAAGCCAAATTATTTTTTTCCTCAAACTTAAAGGATCAGTTTAAAAAACCCATAGCGTCCCCTTCGTCAATCACTAACAATCCGACAAGAACGAAGACTCACCATTGGTGTAAGTTGTATCGACTTAAAGTTAAAGCCGATGCAAAGAAAGGGGTGGGCCGCACCCAATTTTTACCTGGAAATTCTTAAAATGCAGCCTTATTGTGAAAGAAAAACATCCAAACACTCACCCTTTAGAATTTCTAGGTCCATGAGTTGGTACAGGCAATTATAAAGAAATTGAACAATATATACAGAATGTATTTTCTACGTTAATAGATTAGTCGTGCAATCTGTGGCCACCACCTGTAAAAACGGCTGGTTTGGTTCCCACATAATGCACTTATTGTGAATGACATTTTTTTCTTTTTATCCTCCCGTTCCTTGCCGAATGGTGTATACTAGTAACTGTGTATCTCTGTTTGTCCGTGCATCCGTCCGTAACATTGAACATTTTTCTTAGCAACTATTCATCACCGCAAAATACTCCTCAGTTTCCTACTTCCTATTTCCCAACCTCTTTTTTATTTTCGTACATATGGTCATATATGGAAGTTTTCGTGGCATTTTTCTCAGGAACTATTCCTGGCAGAAATCTAATATTTAGTAACAAGCTTCATGAATTTTTTACCTGTCAGTTCCCTCCCTACTTCTTGTTTACCAACTGATACCATTTTGTAATGTAGGGTTTCCTAGTCGTAACTAGTAAGCAATAGCTCACAGTTGTCGATTTTGTTCCTTTTTCTGACCAGAATTTATATACTTCAAGTTTGAAATTCAAAGATTGATTGTTTTAATTTGTTTATGCTAACAGAAACTACACATATAGCATTGTGTTTATGTTTATTATTTGTTTTTATACATCTACTTTGCTCAATACAAATACGAGCATATAGAACAAATCTCCGTGATTTTAAAAGCTCTCACGGCGTACAAAATGTTTTTACTTCATTCGACTCGAAATTAAACGAATAGTTGACCATAAACCACAACAAAAATGTACAAGTTTCATTACGGTTGTAATTGTTTTGAAACGCTAAATATGCGGAGCTTGCCCTCGCCTTTTAGTTTGTGATTCCACTTCATTGAGAAGGTAGCTACGCCCCTGTTATGGAACTTATATAATACTATTTTTAGCCTAAGTTAATGAAGTATAAAGTTCCTGTTTTCTTTTTAATGGTGTATTGATGAGTTTAAGTAACTGAGTTGGTTTTATGCTTTATTGCCTTGAAGGGATATTATTGATATTATTTGATCTCTTGGATGTAGAAGGGTGCCTTTAGCTGGAGAATGTATGGTCTTATTGAGCTATAGATAAGCATATTTTTCTCGGTAAAAATTAGTAAGAAATGGGTTCATTCTTCCACACAACTATGCTTGATTGTACTGCATTTTGTTCTCTTAAATAAAGAAGTACTGAACTTTGAGAAAGCTCATATTTATCAGGTTAAAATTTATTTGTATATTTTTTTACATTTATTTCTTTTTTGTTCAAGGATTAAAAAAAACAGCAATATAAGGTGATCTCTAATTTATATTATCGTGTATCAGATAAATTTTCTTATATAATCAGGTCCAAACTGAATGGTTCATCAACGAATGCGTCATCAACTGATGTTTACTCTAATGGGCCATCAGTGCTTCATGTTTATACTTAGAAAGGAAAATACTAAAATATGCAAGTTTTCGATATTGTCAGGATTATTAATATAATGATTCATTTGTTATAAAGAGAGTTAATGAAGAACAGATTCTGTATTTTTTCAACTTTAAATTTTACTTGTCCAGGGCAATTTGGGCAGCTGTTAATGACTAACCATGATAGTGTCATTTATTCAATATCTAATTATAATGTTCAAGGTACATTTTATTTCTGTATTTAGATATAGGAAGATGTGGTGTGAGTGCCAATGAGACAACTCTCCATCCAAATAACAATTTATAAAAGTAAACCATTATAGGTCAATGTACGGCATTCAACACGGAGCCTTGGCTCACACCGAACAACAAGCTATAAAGGGCCCCAAAATTACTAGTGTAAAACCATTCAAACAGGAAAACCAACGGTCTAGTCTATATAAAAACGAGAAACGAGAAACACGTATAAATTACATAAACAAACGACCACTACTGTACATCAGATTCCTGACTTAGGACAGGTGCAAACATTTGCAGCGGTATTAAACGTTTTAATGGTACCAAACCTTCTCCCTTTTCTGAAACAATAGTATAACATCATAACATAGAAAACACACGATAAAATATCAATTGGAAGGCTTAACTCAATCAAAAACGTAAATTAACACACTATGAACGAATAAATTTGATCTGTGATACCTGAATGTAAATACATAGTTAATAAAATATAAGGGACAAACATTCAAGGCCGAAAAAGCAAACAAACAAGTCCAAACAAAGCCATGGCAAGACACCACCGCGAAATATTTAACCCTTAGAAAATAATCACTTTTGAAAAAAACCGGTTTTCATAATATGATAGGTAAATGAAAAATAACTTTGTCGTTTTAGGTATACTACTTCTGTCCATATAAAATCTTCCAATAATTAGGAATACCAAGAAAGGTCTGTCATATAAATACCTAATTTAACACTAGATACATAAGGGTGAATATCAACAATAAAACTATACAATTAGAGCTAGCTAAAACTTCCTGTACAGATTTAAGGAGAATAATCTTGATGTTCATACAAATGTAGTATGAAGAAGTGAAAATTAGTAGATATTCCAAATAATCAAAGCTGGTATATAGACAAGATCCATATTAATATAAAATAACAAAAAGTTGTATGGATTTCCAAAATGACTGCATTGTAAAAAAAACACACCAGGCTGGCTTATAATTTTGTTACCAGACGCACTTTTCAAATACAAAAGACTCTCAAATCTAAAAAGGAAAAAGGCCAAATTAAGTACAAAGCTTAAGAGTATTGAGGACCCTAAATTCGGAAAGGTTTTGTCATATACAGCTATGGTAAACTATAGCTACTATTCCACTCTAGTGACTATACTTCTATTTGGATAGACACCAGAACTCAAAATTAGTAGAGGAACACCATAGGTGCACAATTTGGATTTTAATGTGCGATTTGGTTTTGAGAAGCTGTATGTGGATATATCTTGTATGGCTTTATTACGTTCGACTGTGGTAGTCACTGTGTTCAGTGGTGGTGGCCATCTTGAATTTTGGTTGGCAACATAAACTCAAAATTGGTTTTAAAGGATCATTTCTACAATATTTTAAATAAATATATGCAAAGAAATTCCTAAGAGGATCTTTGCGATTCAATGTAATCGGAATACATTTTTGACCCTTGCAACCATCATGAATTTCAGATTCACACTAAAAATATAATTTGGTGAAGTAACTTCAAATATGAAAATTCCTGCCAATTTTGGTTCTAGTAGCCAGAAGATTTAAATATGAAAATTTTCAGACTATTTATAAAATGTTATGGCAATACCTCACATGACACAATAGGACTAGGTGAGTTTATTTATTGTAGGTGCAGAAACTATATTTTTATTGTGTGTCTGGAAAGATTTTCTGCCTAATAAAAGATTTTTTTCAAATATAATATTAATTTTAATAAAATGGTAAATTCAATTTTTGTTCATGTTTATAGATTTATATGAGAAAAAGGAAATATGAAAACTTAAAATCAAATATGACTACAGTATTTGACTGAATTTGAATTTAAAAAACTTTACATAAACAATTTTGTATAAACAATTTTGTTTTGTGGAGAAAAGATATAAATAATGAAATTTGAAGGCAAGTGTAGATGAAAATAGGAGCATGCAGATAAAAAATAAAAACAGAGCAGTGCTGTTATTACAACAAATTTAGATTCAACAAATACGTGTAAGTTAAACATGTTATTCAATTTAAGAAGTCATTTAGGCCTTGTGAGTTTCGTCCCTTTACATAAATATGATATAATAAATGAATGACCAATTTTATGATTACAGTAATAACTAATTATACCACATGTACACGACCACCAAAGCCCCTTAAAAGGGTAAATACACAAGATGACAAACAATTCTTCTATTCAAATATTTAAGTTTTCTGTAAATCAATGTTATATTCAATTTTAATTTAGATTTCTTTAGTTTCGGAGAACAAAGCCATGATGATATGTTCCTGTCCCTTCGCAAGGAGTGTCAAAACTTTACAAAATTATTCTACATATAACATTTTATAACTTACTATGAGGTCAAATAATTTAACTTAAGCTTATTTAATTACTTGTTCATCATTTCTTACATTTGATTTCTGGTAATTCCAATTCAATAGTCAATACCCTGAAACTTTTGAAATAAATGATGAAATTATTGTTCTTAGCATCGCATTCACTTTCCTTTGTAGAATATTTTAGCTGATGTGCTTTATACAAGCTTCTGCGATTGAAAGAAGCTTTACAGACATTACATTCGATTTAGCCATAATAATTTGTTGTGTTGCTCTTTTAGATGTCTTTTAACACTCCCTTTTGAACAAAACAATTTGTTACAATTCAGTCGAAGTTGAAAATAAATGTTCAATCAAATATATATGCAAGTCGGCAAGTGGCTATATGCACATATCGTTTGCCAAATGAACGACATGTCCTAATTAGTGTTTTAAAACTTCTGGAAAATATTGATGAAATGAGGGATGAGTAGAGAAAATAAATGAAAACGGAACGACTCTGATTCTAAAACGGATGTTAGATATACTGTATCTTTGGGTTGACATAAATATATACGATGTTATAGTTTGTCCAGTTTCCCATGTTAAATAATTAAAATAAGAAGGTATTTACCTTACAGTTTCATTTTCCGGCGATCCTGAAATGTATAAATGATATAAAACAAGATAAGCGTCTTTGACCTACTTTATCTCTTTATTCGGATACTTGCTGATATCTTCTCAAAGTTCAACGGGAATATTAAAAAGACCCCGGATAAAACTAAGAAGTTAGGTTCCTATAACCAAACAACCCGGATGTTGAACCAGTTAACATGGTTTCGAACCAAAGAACCCGGATAGAACCAAGTTTCAGAACCAAAAGACCCGGATGAAACCAAGGTTTTGAACCAGAGTTCCCGGATAGAACCTAATTGCATTCGGAAATCTCATGACTTTTATACCTTCAACGTATTTTCCAAATCATTTATTTATTTAGTATATTTACAAGTATTATCGTTTATATAAATATACAATGTTGATTTCATTGCTTTATTCGATCTTGTATAATTTTATTTTATATCTTTAGTTAATTAAGTATACATTTGTTGTTTCCTTAAATAAAGTAGTGCTAAACTTTGAGAAAGCTCATGCATAATTACCTGACAGGTTAAAATTTATTATAAATATATATTTTTTTAATTTTCATTGATTTCATTTTGTTCAAGATTTATGAAAGTCAACAATTTTAAGGTGATCTTCAACTTATATTATTGTTTATCAGATATTTTTCCTTTAATAACCAGGTCCAATCTGAATGGTTCATCAAGAAAGCGCCATCAACAGATTTTTACTGTAATGGGCCATCATTTTACTATGCTTATATTAAGAAAGGAAAATACTAAAAATATGCAAGTTTGTCGATATTGTCTAGGATTAATAATTTAATGATTTTTATTTCAAAAAGAGAGTTAATGAAGAACAGATTCTGTCTTTTTCAACTTTAAATGTTTATTTGTCCAGGGAAATTTGAGCAGCTGTTAATCGTAATGTTAAGGATTTGGAGAAGCTACATTTTTTGTATTTGTATGGATTTCCAAAATGACTGCATTGTAAAAAAACCAAAAAAACTCATCAGGCACCATGCTTATAATTTTGCGCGTCATACGCGCTTTTCGTCTGGAAATTACACAAATCAAAATGGTAATATGCCAAATAAATTACCAAGCTGAAGAGCATTGAGGACCCATAATTCGGAAAGGTTTTGTCAAATACAGCCAAGGTGAGCTTCTATTCCTCTCTAGTGACAATGTTTCTTTTCGGATACACATCAGAACACACCAGAATATACAATTAGTAGAGGAACACCCTAGACGCACAATTTGGATTTTATTGTGCGATATAGTTTTAGAGAAGCTGTATGTTTCTAGTATTGCTTTATTATGTTCCACTGTTGTAGTCATATCTTATTTCAGTGTGGCATTCAAAATCGCAAATACTCGTGTAGGATCATCCCAGTTACATTGCGTTTAAATATGCGAGACATCTTATACTGAAGGACTTTAGAAACGCAACACTCGATTAGTTTTTGTCGAGCCTACGACTATTGTCGCAGAAAGCTCGACATAGGGATAGTGATCCGGCGGCGGCGACGGCGTTAATTAACTTCTTAAAAGCTTTATATTTTAGAAGGTGGAAGACCTGGATGCTTCATACTTTGTATATAGATGCCTTATGTTACGAAGTTACCGTCTGTCACATGTCCATTGTCCTTGACCTCATTTTCATGGTTTAGTGACTACTTGAAAAAGTTAAGATTTTTGTAATGTTAATTTCTCTCTTATTATGAGTAGTAAGATAACTATACTTGGTTTGTGCGTACCTTGCAAGGTCCTCGTGCCCGTCAGACAGTTTTCACTTGACCTAGACCTCATTTCATGTATCAGTGAACAAGGTTAAGTTTTGGTGGTCAAGTCCATATCTCAGATACTATAAGCAATAGGTCTAGTATATTTGGTGCATGGAAGGATTGTAAGGTGTACATGTCAAACTGGCAGGTGTTATCTGACATTGATCGCATTTTCATGGTTCAGTGGTCAAAGTTTAGTTTTTGAGTTTTGGTTTTTTTTCTAATACTATATGCAATAGGTTAACTATATTTGGTGTATGGAAATATTTTATGATGTGCATGTCAGTCTTGCAGGTTTTATTTGACCTTGACCTCATTTTCACGGTTCATTGCTCAGTGTTAAGTTTTTGTGTTTTGGTCTGTTTTTCTTAAACTATAAGCAAGGTCAACTATATTTGTTGTATGGAATGATTGTAAGCTGTGTATGTCTGTCTGGCAGGTATCATCTTACCTTGACCTCATTTTGGTGGTTCATTGGTCAATGATAAGTTTTCAGGGTTAAGTTTGTTTCTTAGACACTATAAGTAATAGGTCAACTATATTTAATGCATAGATTGATTGTAAGGTGTACATGTCTGCCTAGCATGGTTCATCTGACCTTGACCTCATTTTGATGGTTCTGTGGTCAATGTTTAGTTTTTGGTTAAGTCTGTTTCTTAGAAACTATAAGCAATATATCAACTATATTTAGTGTATTGAATGATTGTAAGGTGTACATGTATTTCTCGTTTGGTTTATTTGACCTTGACCTCATTTTCTTGGATCATGCTAAGTTTATGTGATATAAAAAGAAGATGTGGTATGATTGCCAATGAGTTTCTCGTTTGGTTTATTTGACTTTGACCTCATTTTCTTGGATCATGCTAAGTTTATGTGATATAAAAAAGATGTGGTATGATTGCCAATAAGTTTATGTGATAGTTGTAGTAAAGCTTTATATTTAGGACTATCAACATAATATCAATGGTTAGTAAAGAAGGCGAGACATTTCAGCGTGTGCACTCTTGTTTAGTTTGTTCATTTTAAAATACATATTACCCATGAAATACTAAATTGAATATAAAGTTGATCCATTTCAAATTAATTGATTACGTCGCGTTTAACGTTTAATTCATGTGGTATGCACTTAAGGTGGTACCCAACACCTTGACTAAAATTAATTTGGCTCGTTTTATTTTCATAAAATTTTGACAAAATATTTACTTTGACCCTTTGAAAAAATATAAAATTTCAAAAACTTGAACTAATCACTTTCTCTGAAAAATTTCATTGGATATATAGCAGTTTGACAAACACTAATTTTAATCATTGAGAAGCTTAATATTTCCTTAACAATACAACGTTATTAAAACGTTTAGCTAATTTTACAGAGTTATCTCCTGTAGTGTTAGGTACCACCTTAAATCCTATTTTCTCTTAATGCGATGACATCCAACGATTTGGTAAAAACAGACGTTGTAGCCGTTATACTCTTTTGCAAATGACGTTGCCTAATTTGATTAAAATGACGTAACGTTAAACAGCAAGTTGACCGGGTCCATAGGTGGTCACTTAGGAGTTATGACTACCTGCTCTGAAGTTACAGGGACTTAACAGTAATTTTAAATCGCGAAATTGTTCTCAAAGAACGTGCACCACATTCTGTCTATAAATTTCTAATGACTTAATTTCAATTTTCATTTCTCAGTCGTGACAAAATGAAAATCAACAACATTTACTGATTAAAACTTGGCAATGGATTCAAAGAAATGTTTAATGAAGAAAAAATCTCAAAAAATCATGCTTGCCCTTCTAATTTCGCGTCAAGAAATTCGTGCGACGTCAGAATTCTGCGATGTTTGATTGTTTTAGGAAATTCAGGTGTTGATTTTCTATTCAAAAGGAGTACGATAAGCATGATAAGCAATGAAATGAATATAAGTCATGATTTGATGAAAAAATAAACATAATATGTGTTGCGTTTTTAAAGTCCGTCAGTATATGAGGAAAAGCTTTGTTTTGTATTTTGTATAGTTTTATGTTAAACTGTGTCTTGTGGTGTTGACCGTCTTGAATTTGGATTGGCTACAAACTCATAATTTTAATCAGGCTATTTTAGGGCAAGGTGAACTTATACATTGTAGGTGCATAAACTAAAATTCTATTGTGTTTCTAGAAACTTTTCACATACATGTCAGCCTAGACTCCCATGGTTTGGTTGAAATAATATAAAAGATGTTTTTTCAAATATAATTTTACTTTTAATAACTTGATAAAATTTAATTGATTGTTCCATGATTATAGATTTCTACGAGAGAGAAAAAGGAAATATGGGTCCCAAAATTTTTAACCACGACTGTAGTATTTATTGCATAATCAATTATGTTTAAACATATTTCTTTGTGAAGAAAGTTATAAATGATGAATCTTGAAGGAAAGTGCAGATGAAAATAGGAGCATGTAGTTTTTACATCATGGAATAAGAATAGAGCAGTGTTGTCATTACTGCAAATTTGGACTTAGCAAATAAGTAAATAACACAATTCAGTTCTAGAAGTCAGTTAGGCCTAGTGAGTTTCGTCCTATTACATAAATATTATCTATAAATGAATGACAATTGTACTTTGTACTCTTAAGTAGGCAGTACAGATGGTTAAAAACACCTGACATCATACGTGTATTGCAATAAGCATTTTGTGTGTATTTAATTATGCATTCTTTTGTTTGGCTGTCTGCCATTCAAAGACGTGTTACGTTCTTCTCATATATTTTTTATGGTATGATACTAAATCCCTAACGAGAGGGATTGTGTTTGATTTTCATATAATGAAGACATAATCTTTCAATCAGTTTAATTGAGGTCTGGACCTGGCATGTCAGTAACTGCTAGTAGTCCCTTGTTAATTTATGTATCATTGTCATTTTGCTAAGTTTCTTTTGTTACCTATTCTGACATCGGACCCGGACTTCTTTTAGCTAATTTTACTGTGCGTATTGCTGTGTGTTTGTTTCTTCTACATTGGCTAGAGGTATATGGGGAGGTTAAGATCTCACAAAATATGTTTAACCCGCCGCATTTTGCGCCTGTCCCAAGTCAGGAGCCTCTGGCCTTTGCTAGTCTTGTATGTTTTAATTCTTAGTTCTTTTTATATGTTTTGGAGTTTTGTGTGACGTCCATTTTCATTGAACTAGTACACATTTTGTTTAGGGGCCAGCTAAAGCCCGCCTCCGGGTGCGGGATTTTCTTGCTATGTTGAAGACCCATTGGTGGCCTTCGCCTGTTTTCTGCTCTTTTGTTGGGTTATTGTCTCTTTGACACATTCCCCATTTCCATTCTCAATTTTTAAGAATGTTAGGTTCAAATGAAAATTAAATCCTTTAATCTCCGTGAACAATTAATGTAAATCATTTATTGCTTCAGTAGTACCATGTGCTGACAGTTGTGTTGCAATCATTTTACCTTACAGTTCATTTCATGTACATGTAGATATGGATGGTCTGTTTTAAACCTTAAAATCCACACAGAAGGTATACGCATAACAATAAACTGAACTAAATGCAAAGAACCTTAAAAGTATACTTAGACAGAGAGCTCAATCTAGTGATATACTTTGTTATACTGGTCATATGTAACTTGATTGTCACTGCCTGTTACCAAACGCATTGAGATCCTGAAAAATATGCAAATTACTTCTTATAGAAGTAGAATCCAGAGGAAGTAAAAAAGTTGTTAAAATAAATGTAGAATGTGTCTATGGGCCGCTTAGTCAACTTCCACATACAGATGTAGGATTTACGTAGATAAGACCGTTTTGTAATTATAAGCATTGTGTATAAGTTTCATATCTTTGGTTGAGGCAAACTAAAGTTAGAGAACGGAAACGACAGATTTAACCATTTTCTCTTTACAAACTGTGACTTGGACGGAGTGTTGTCTCATTGGCACTCATACCACATCTTCTTATATATCTAATAACTCATGAACAGTAAAGTGACACCACCTAATATCGAACGTGATCTGCGTTTTGTAGTGATAAGCATTGCGTGTAAGTTTTATAACATTTGGTTGAGGCAAACTAAAGTTAGGAGAACGGAAACTATTTGTTTGGACGTACGGAACGGACGAACCGTGATAAGTCTTTATGCATATATGCCCCTCCGCTACGGCGCTAACACAGAAGTTCTGACTACTGGTGATACCCAAGGTTTAACCTCCACCAGCACTGGCATCAACCCACACACAATTTTGATTTCTTTATTTTGGGCAAATAAAGCCATGATTATATGCATCCCTTCACAAGGAGTGTCAAATTTTACAAATTTATTCTACATATATTTTTCGTAACATTGTATAGCTTGTCAGGTTTAGGTCAACTTACAAACTTAAATTGTTCATCACTTTCTCTTTCATATGTCTTTTAACATTCTGTTTTGAACAGAACGATTTGTTACATATACTGCACATGTATTTCTAGCAAATCTGACATTATTTCCACTGCTTAACACATTATTACAAAGCCAATCAAATAAAATTCAGTCGAAGTTGAAAAAAAGTTCAATCAAATTTATATGCAGGTCGTCAAGTGGCTATATGCACATATCGTTAACCAATTGAACGACATGTCCTAATTTGATGTTTTTAAAATTCTAGAAAATATTGACGGAAATATTAAGAGATGAGTAGTGAAAATAAATGAAACTGACGGGACGGCTGATTAAAAAGAAAAGGATGTTCGATATACTGTATATTTAGGTTGATGTAAATATATACGATTCTATATTTTGTCCAGTTCCCAATGTCAAAATAATTAAAATGAGAAGATATTTACCTTACAACTTCATTTTCCGGCGATGCTGAAATGTATAATGAAATAAATCAAGATAAGCGTCTTTGACCCACTTTATCTTTTTATTCGGATACTTGCGGACATCTTCTCAAAGTTCAACGGGAACATTAGAAAAGAACCCGGATAGAACCAATAAGTTGGGTTGATATAACCAAACAACCCGGATGTTGAACCAGTTACCATGGTTTCGAACCAAAGAACCCGGATAGAACCAAGGTTCAGAATCAAAAGACCCGGATGGAACCAAGGTTTTGAACCAGAGTGCCCGGATAGAACCTAATTGGAAATCTCATGACTTTTTATACCTTAAACGTGTTTTCCAAATCATTTATTTATTTAGTATATTTATATATAATATATAATTTACTTATCTATCTATTTGTAGTTTTGTTCTTTGTTCTATTTCTTATTTGTTTATTTAATGACTTTTAATAAATGGAGGTAGTGGTTTGTTATTTTATTTTCCTTTAAACTATCTTGGTCACAATCAACATTCATTGATAAAGAAATTAGGAATAAAAGGAGATACGTGCATAAACCAATGAGATAACAATACATCAACACAAGATCTCCAAAATAAACACCAACAGGTTATCAGAGGGCTTTCAACATTGAACCGGCAGCCAGCCCACACATGTAAAATAAAAATATGGTCACTGACTTCGTTTACACGGTATACTTCATTTAAAGTATTTTCTTGGTGAAAAATACCATAAAACGTCGAAATAAGCGGAACATTATAGCGCTGTAAGCCGCAAAACGTCGTTTTTAAACGTTTTCAATACCTACTAGGTAATAGATTTGTTTTAAAATACATCAAAACGAAGTCGGTGACCATATGATTAATTTATATCATTAAAACAGAAATTTATGTATAAACAACATATAATTTTTTAAAGAAAATCTATGGATTTGAGATTGGAAATTTGATGATTTTAAGAAAAATTTAAGAACGTTTTCGTCCGTTTTATGTGCTTTCTATGCTCACCTATTTTGAAAAAATCAATTAGTATTATTTCAGAGAATATTAGAGATAAATGCATTATTTTTTCGATTTTCAGTTATAGTTCATCGAGAAAATTGGAAGTTGTATTCAAAACTTTACCAAAATCAGTGACATAGCACATTAACTGTTCCTTGACCTTAAGTTGTGAATTAATTCAGGTAGCTTTTTTCACGATCATGGCGAATCAGATCATCTTGATTAGTCTGCTAAAGAAAATATAAGCTCATACTGATCTTCAATTAGAATTTAATTATATGGAACGCCATAGCTGCCTTATGATAACGATAATCATATCATTAAGGGTTGAGATATAACATGAAGCAAATTTTCTATACTATAACGACATTTGACTATACAACACTGTCAATTTGCTATACCACTAAGATAAATTTATATACTATAAAGACATTTTTATATAACATGGAGCTACCTTAATCAACATTCATTGATAAAGAAATTAGGAATAAAAGGAGATACGTGCATAAACCAATGAAAATTGGAAGTTGTATTCAAAACTTTACCAAAATCAGTGACATAGCACATTAACTGTTCCTTGACCTTAAGTTGTGAATTAATTCAGGTAGCTTTTTTCACGATCATGGCGAATCAGATCATCTTGATTAGTCTGCTAAAGAAAATATAAGCTCATACTGATCTTCAATTAGAATTTAATTATATGGAACGCCATAGCTGCCTTATGATAACGATAATCATATCATTAAGGGTTGAGATATAACATGAAGCAAATTTTCTATACTATAACGACATTTGACTATACAACACTGTCAATTTGCTATACCACTAAGATAAATTTATATACTATAAAGACATTTTATATAACATGGAGCTACCTTTTCATACTATTCTGTCATTTTACTTTGTCATGAAGACATTCTTTTATACTATGAAGACATCTTGATATATCATGGAGCTATCTTTTCATACTATTCTGTTATTTTACTATACTATTATGCGATATTGCTATATCATAAAGATACATTTTATACTATAATAACATCTTAATATAACATTGAGCAACTTTCTCATACTATTTTGTCACCTCACTATACTATTATGTAATGTTACTATCTTATTACGATAAATTTGTATACAGTACTATACAATCATCTCGATATAACACGGAGCAAATTTGTCATACTATTCTGTCATATTACTATCTTATGAAGACATATTTTAATATCAAGCTACCAAATTCGTAGACTACGAGGTGTCATTTATACACCAGTAGTCTATTAGATTACACTACAAGACCATTTCATCGTTCTATCCTATCAGAAGACAATTCTATAAATAGAGTCGAAAATGTTGTATTTCATATTTTCAATTTTTTTTATTCCGTGTTTTAAAAATTCCAGTATGTCAACATCAAGTTAATTTGTAGATGATCATCCACCTGTTTTAAGCAAGTGGGGCGGGTGGGAAAATTCTATCAATTTTAATTCTTAACAATATTTTAGGAAATTTACATTATTTCTCCAAATACAAATTAAAAATTGAAGAAAGTTTTCATGGGACACAGATGCCCTGCTTCCACATAAGTTCTAAAGGGCATAACTCTTGAATGGTAACAGTTACAATACCCAAAATCGAATTTAATCTGTATATTTTGGTAATAAGCAGTGTGTATAAGTTTAAAAAAATCGGCCAAGGCATAGTAATGTTAGAGCACGGAAACCAAAAAAAAAAAAAAAATGAAAATTTCAAAGTTTGCAAGGGCATTTCTCATGAGCCGTAAAGACGCAAAACCCAAATTCGAACTTGATCTGTAAATTGTGGTTAAAAGCTTTGTGTATAAGTTTGAAATAATTCGGCCAAGCCAAACTAAAGTTCGAGCACGGAAACCAATTTCGTGACGTATGTACGGACGTACGGACGGACGGACGGATGGACAGGGTTAACACTTAATGCTCCCTTGGCCTAGTGGCGGGGCTTACAAATAATATTTACTCTAAACAAAGTTGAGTTGTTCCCGAATAACTTTAAATGTACTCAGTTCTTTGTGGAGATGATCTCAAGGTCTGTGTGTGTACTTTTGGTGAATTTTTCGTTTTAGTTTTATTGAATTTATTCATTAACAAAGGGGTTTTCACGTTGCGCTGTATCTTGAGAATGCCTTCGTTGATTAACCTCGAACTTTACACTGTTGTTTTTAATGATAGTCCAATGCTTTGCATAATTTTTGTTAAATTTTGATTTTTCTCCAGAGTTATGGACTTTTCATATAAAAGGGGAGGCAATTTTCACATATCACACTTGTATCTTGAGAATGTCTTGCTTCATTAACTTCGCTTTACAAAGTTGTTTGTTATGACAGTCTTATGGTCTGTATGGTTTTGGTAAAATTTCGATTTTCCTTCCAGAGTTATTGACTTTTTCATTTAAAAGGGTGAGATAATTTTCACATGTCACACTTATCTCTCTTGCATAATTTTAGTTCCAAGATGCAGTTTACAAATTCAACAGCATAAAGGCCTCTATTAAAATTTCTTTGATTCAGCCATCCTGGATCTATTTGATCACTCCAGATTTGGAGATGGTGCAAAATTCCAAGTTAAAGATATATCATGAAAATATTTGTGCGTTGTTTTTTACTTGCAGAAACTTTACACACCATTTTAATCATCAACTTCATTTGTGTACCAACGTTAAATATGTTATTTGTCTTTTAATTAAGACAAGGTTGGGCGAACAACTTCTTTATTTTAGATATACACTTGCATATAGTTCCTTTGTAAATCAAAATTTATATTAAATTGCCATTTATTAATGAATGTGGAAAATGTGATTCATCAAATTTAAGCAGTTCATAAGAATAATATCTTATGTTCCTGTAAGCGATTGAATACAATTTGGTTCAAGGTGTGTATTGATATCAGAGTTGATTCCACACTTTTTGAAATGCTATTATTCCCATTCTTTCATTAGGCAAATAAGAGTATTGATACAATACCAGTATGATAGACAACTGTCACTATTTTCAAACAATTACACTCAAAGGTGTAAGTATTAATTGGATTCAACTCCACTCAACTGCAGTTGTAATTGACCTTAGTTAATATATCATGACAATTGATAATCATACTGGTATTGAGGTCAATAATTTGTGTATTCAATTTATTACACATCTAACTGAATATACAAAATCTTGACCTCAATAATGTACCTATTATTTATTTTGATAACCACTACTATTCTGTTAATTTTGTGTGAAAGGTGACTGATTATTAAGATGTGGTTTTTTTAAAAGAAAAGACTAAAAATAAAATATGTATATAAAAATGCAACCAGATTTTATTACACTTGTTAAATCAGTGTCATAATCATCTGACACAAGTTAATAATTAAGGTCTATTTAAGTTACAATTATCAGTAACTTGGTAGAAATAATAAACACAATTGCATAACTCTTACCTGAGCATTTTCTGCAATAAATTTATTTGTATATTCTCTATTATATTGCTACATGTATTTAACAGTAATTGGATTTAACTCAGCATTAGTTTTGTACAAGTATATTTGATTACAGGAAATGTATTTTTCCTTAATGTAGAATGAACACCAATTAAGATAAAAATATAGTTATTTATTTTTGTTGCTATTGCAAAAGTGCATTTTTAATGCCTCTTTAGAAAATTATTAAGCCAACTATTATTTATGGCATATAAAAAATATACTACACGTTTGAAGATTTCCTTTAACAATTTTGTCAAAACCATTGAATTTCAAATGTTTCTAGAAAAAACAAGATGTAACAATATCTGACACTGTCTTTAATTGAAATACCAAAATAATTTGCATCAATTTTGTAAAATTCTCCATCTTTGGGCAATAAAATAAAAATTTTACAGTGAGATTATGAAAAAGAGAATAACAAAAGAAATATTGAAAGTATGGTCAGAAAAAATGTCAGACTAGTTACAAAATTGGCTGGATCATAACATCCATGATACTTTGATTGACAGCCATCTCGCCGCCCATACATCTTACACCGCCCAACTTTGTTTAGAGTAAATATTATTTTTATGTCACTGTCGCTAGGCGAAGGGGGCATGAAGTGTTACTCCTGTCCATCCGTCCGTTTGTCCGTCCATCCGCACGTACATATTTCTCGAAATTGGTTTCTGTGCGCGAACTTTAGTTTAACACACAATGCTTATAATCACAATATACAGCTTAAGTTTGAATATTAGTTCTGCATCTGTTACGGCGCATGAGTTATACCCCTTGAAAACTTGGAAATTTTCAATTTTAGTGATTTCCGTTCTCTAACTTTACTTTGCCATGGCCGATTATTTGAAACTTATTACCACACTATACAGATCAAGTTCGAATTTGAGTACTGGAACTGTTACCGTTCAAAAGTTATACCCCTTTATAACTTATGTGGAAGCGGGGGCATCTGTGTCCCGTGAACACTTTCTTCAATTTATTTATTTGTTTTATGAGAAATAATGTAAATTTCCTAGAGATTATTAAGAATTCAAAATTAATAGAATTTTCCCACCCGCCCTACTTGCTTTAAACAGTTGGATGATCATCTACAAATTAACTTGATGTAGCCATACTTGAACTTACTAAAAACAAAGAATAAAAAAAATAACTGAAAAATATGAAATATAATATTTTCGACGCTATTTATAGAACTGTCTTCTGATAGTACGATGAAATGGGCTTGTATAGTAATCAAATAGTCTACTGGTATATAAATGACACCTCTTGGTATAAGAAATTGGTAGCTTGATATTAAAATATGTCTTCATAAGATAGTAATATGACAGAATAGTATGAAAAAGTTGGCCCATGTTATATCGCGATGATTGTATAGTATACAAATGTATCGTTATAAGATAGTCACATGACATAATAGTATAGTGAGGTGACAAAATAGTATGAAAAAGCTGCTCAATATTATATAAAGATGTCTTTATAGTATAAAGTGTATCTTTATGATATAGCAATATCGCATAATAGTATAGTAAAATGACTGAATAGTATGAAAAGGTAGCTCCATGTTATATCAAAACGTCTTTATAGTATCTAAATTTATCTAAATGATATAGCAAATTGACAGAGTAGTATAGTCAAATGTCGTAATAGTATAGAAAATTTGCTTCATGTTATATCTCAACCCTTAATGATTTGATTATCATCATCATAAGGCAGCTGTGGCGTTCCATATAATTAAGCTACTGATATTCTATGTATATATGTTAAGTAAGCGTTAACAAATTTGAAAATCGAACCGAATGCTAGCAGGTAGTTGGATATTGGATATTGAATAATGAATAATGAACAATGAATAACAAATAACGAACCGGCCGCTAATTTCACATACATTTTAAATACTTGTCAATACATTAAACAATCCTACTCGCGGGCACCAATATTTTGCCATCAGATCCCAACTTATACAATCAATAAGAATATACCAAGATAAATTAAGAACAAAAGGTAGAATAATTATGTTCTTATAATAGTTTTCAAGTTTTAACTCATGAAAGTATTTACCGGGTAAATTTGAGAAAATTTAATAAACTTATATTTTTAGCCTGAAACTGAAATTTGAAAATGACTGAATCTAAAAATAAAAATACATTGTAAGTGTTATGTTAAACAACAAATGAAAATATTTGGATTTTGAATTTCATTGATTTTTCATGAAATAGCCGTATTGACATAGACCTTAAAACTTAGAATTTGATGTAGCCCATATTTCTCATAGACTGAAAATGTTTGAAAATATGTTCAAAACGAGCCTGGTTACCCTTTTTCTGTGCATTTTGGATTCAGCATAAACAGATCTACAACATACGTAAAATAAATAAACAATCGAAGTAAGTCATCATTGGGCATCCTTAACTGAACAAAATTCCTTTTCTTAAACTTTGTAGATTTCTATCATGCTATACATATTTTGGCAATAAAAACCGATCAGACGAGGAAAACATACAACAACATGGACAAAAGAAAAAAGATGAATAGAAATACAACTTTTAAAACCACTACTAGAAAACCCAAGATTGAGCAACAAGAAACCCCACAGAAACCGATTCAGATTTCAGCAATTGCTACGGAAGGATAAGCAGTTCCTTCAACAATAGTGACATCCATTGTGTGTTTATTCCATGTATTAATTTGGTGACGAGTAGCATTCATTTTCGGCGATGTCATTTATGAGGAAAAGGAACTGATTGTGGTTACAAGTTGAACGTATGCATGGTTATCTGTGACACAAATATCCGAAATGGTTTAAGAAGCTCTCTTGAAAAGAGCTGCCATTTACACGTACAGTGAATTAGCACCATGTAAAGTCGTTTCAATTGGCAAACACATGTTCTACTTAGAAATAATAGGTCTCATGGTAAACGCAAAACCGTAATCAACGTATTAAACGTCGTATAAATTATACACTTGCTAATCTGTTATCTATAATAAAAATAATGGCAGACATCAAGTATTATGCAAACTGGGTCAGATACCAATAAGTAAATTATATGTTATTTTTCTGGTGTGTGATAAAATTTCCTTTTTAGCCCGTTGTATGAATACACCCGCATTATTACAGCCTTTTGTCATCACAGGCTGTTTCCCAGTATCGATAAAACTGAAAATCATCAATGGCATTTTCTTAAATTAAAATATATAAATAGAGGTATTGATTTTATTAACTTATCTAGTATATTCAATGACTCTACCATCCAAAGCCAAATACATCCATATTTTGAACCACCTATTATTTCGTATTCTTATGAAAAAACCAGCAGAAGTTTGATTTTTAATTATACGTCAGTTACATCAGACGTCAATATAGAAAATAATGTTCCTTCCACTTGAGACTGTGAAACATCTAGTTTTAGATATGTTCCCTATGATCATGTCATTACAGGAGACCTCAACATCGTCGAAGACCGTGAGGTCAAAACTTTTCTTAAGAAAGGACCTAAATATCGTCCTCCATCTATAATAGATTGGAAACAGTGTCGTCAGGTCATTAAAGACGCTCTGTCTGCCTACTGTAAAAATTGGTGTAAACGTGAAAATCTGATAAAAATCTCTAGACAGTTATTTGAATAAAATTATGAATACTGTTGATATTCGTATATCTCATTTTGAAAACAATTCTGAAATTAATAATAGGGTCCATGATATTCCCATTTCTAGAATTAAAAAAAACTCAAGTACTGCAAAGCGGTTTGTGTTCGTACCGGCAGACAAAGCAGCCAATACTGTAGTAGTGGTGTGACGCATATACTACACGGAAAATCTCCAAAACGAAATTGTCAATTCTTCTACATTCAGGTCCGTACGCTCCACAGAGAGTCAAATTGTAAACAAGCATATCACTGCCACTACCCAGCTTAAAGCCTCTTCCGAACATTTGAAAGTCCCTACTATGTACTGGTTATCTAAATTGCACAAAAACATTTAAATTCCGTTTCATCTCCGCATCTAGTAAGTGTTCTACTACTAATCTATCAGTTCTTCTAACTACTATCAAAGAACTTGTTATTAACTTTTGTAATAAAGCTTATGAAAATAATGGTATTAATTATTTTGGAGTGTTAAAATTCTTTAGAGGTTTTAGAAAAATACATGCTTTTGATGGTCCTTTTAATTCTGTTGACAGTTATGATTTTTCTACTCTCTACTCTACACTTCCACACAATCTTATCAAGAAAAGTTTTCATATTTAATTAAATGGTCTTTTGAAAATCTCATTGCAAATTTATTTGCTGTAACTCGTTTAAAGCCTTTTCTGTAACGAAAAGGAAAGTATGCTAGATACACTTACTGGAAATGTGAAGATATGATTGAAGCTTTAAATTTTCTCCCGGACAACATATGTGATGTATATGTACGTTTCGGCGATAAAGTGTATCGACAAGTAGTAGGTATTCCTATGGGCACTAACTGCGCCCCTTTAATAGCAGATTTATTCCTGTATTACTATGAATCTCAGTTTATGACCAAACTCAGTAAAGACACGTCATTGTTACATTTGGTTGATACATTCAACAATACCTACCGTTATCTTGATGATATTTTTTCGTTAAATAATCCAGAGTTCTCTAAATATACTACCGAAATTTACCCAAAGGAACTTACTTTAAATAAATCTAACATAAACAGCAGTAGTTGTCCTTTTCTAGATTTAGACATTTCTATTTCTAAAGGGAAACTCCATACTAAAATTTACGACAAAAGAGACGATTTTTCATTCCCTATTGTTAATTTCCTTTTTAGCCGGCGATCTTCCTTTGGCTCCATCATACGGTGTTTATATATCCCAACGCGTTCGTTATGCCCGTGTGTGTAGTGATGTCATAGATTTTAACGAACGTAATCAATGCATCACTGGTAAATTATTAAGTCAGGGATTTCGTTACCATAAATTACTTAAAACTTTTACTAAATTCTTTCATAGATACAAAGATTTGATTAGTAAATTTGGCTGTACCTGTAGAAAACTTATTAAAAACGGTACTTCACATCCTACATTTTACGGTAATATTGTACTAAAAGCGCGGAAATCACTATGTGATCCGTGTAAACTCATCGAACCTTTAAACAAACTTATTAGTAAAGGTTATCTTACCAATGTTGTAATTAGATCTTTGAATATAGTTTACATTGGCACAAATATCGATTTTGTCATCAGCAAATTAAAACATAACTAAATTTGTATTCTTTTCAAACGGGATGTATAAAGACACATCCACGTTCATTTTTTTTATTAAGAGGTTAACTCCTAACTATCCTACTGAATGTCGATACATTTATTTTGGCATTGCACAAGTCATGTCTTCTTTGACTGTCCATGACGTTAAAATACTTAATCCCTGGGATGTGTTTTAGTTGATTTTAGTCTCTGATGCATGATTTTTATTATTAATTGTTTTTGGCTTTTAACTAGCTGTCAGTAACTGCGAGTACTCTCAAATCGTACTTTCTTGTTAATTTGACCTGTTGATACTATTTGTAATGCTTTTTTGTTATTTAATGTTTACTTATTCAGGGTTATATCTCGTCTATATACCAGCTTTGATAAGTGTTTGGTATGACTATAAATTTTCACTTCTTCGTACTATGAACAACAAAATTATTTATTTTGTAAAAATATTTCCGTTCTCCATTTAAACTGTATACCTTACAACAAAATTATTTTCATTTACCTGTGTATATTATTGTATTTGGCGGCTTTTTGTTCAAGGTTGTTGTTGTTTTTTGAAATTGTTTAACATCTCACAGCGGTATACTACTGTTGCCTTTATTTATTCACCCCTTATTTTATTGATTTTGTATTTACATTGTATCATAGATCAAATTTATTCGTTCAGTGTATGTTCACTTGTGTTAATATTTGTTGAAGACCGTACTTTGACCTATAATGGTTTACTTTTACAAATTGTGACTTGGATGGAGAGTTGTCTCATTGGCACTCATACCACATCTTATATCTATCTATATTCAGGCGGTGCAGGAATGATTTTACAACAAATTGGAAGTCACAATCTGAAATTAAAATCATCTCTCTCATCGTAATTTTCAGTTTGTAATCTCTTTCGACGTAAATTTATAGATGTACGTAAACATATGAAGAAGACTCAATTGTAACTGTGGTATCCTTATTTCGAGTTCAATGGGATACATGGGTGCAACATAATTGATCACCAAACATTTATCAATGAATAAAAGGACATCGTCTATAAAGTGAAAATTGATAATAACCCACATGATAAACAGTTTTCATACATTTATTATAGATGAAAATTTTATACATTTATCAGATGTAAAATTAGGGTTCAACCACAGCGTTAAAATAAATACTGACTGAGGATATCATCAAAACGTATACACTTATTGACTAGTTATGATAATAGCAAGTTTGTTGTGCCTGTGATATTATCTATTGCGTGTGGCGAAGCCGAGCGCAATAATTGATATCGAAGGGCAACAAGCAGTAATTAGGTTTCATTATACCGAAAACACAATTTTCAAAGAAATCCAAATACACTATCTGGAATAAAATAATCGCATATACATGTACATGTTTAGAAGAAGGCATTTTTCTTGTGTTATTTGTGATTATCAAATTGACAGTCATCAAAAGAAGAAATCCTTGGGTTAAAATGTCCATGTATATGATTGCCAGTAACTTAAAATGTATTATCGTTCACCACAGAATTCACAGATGAGGAAGACGACGACAAATCAATGCCATACATTTATTATGAAATCTCATTTTCCATATAGATGTTCTTTTTAACATTACTCCTGCTAAGTCATTGTCAGTAATTTATTAATTTGAAAACAGACTCACAAAGTGACGACGACAGTCACTCACAGTTCTCAGCTATTTCAATCTTTTACCATACAAAGGAAAAACCAAGCAACGCGAATAGTCATTTACGTCATTTTGTCCAATGAAAAGAAGTACTAGTATAAAAAGTTTAAGAAATATGATTTCAAAACAATTTACTGGGTTAATAGTCTTTAAAACTATTGACTGGTAAATAGTCTGTGCAGGATTGTGGAATGACATAGCACAGATATTTTATTATTTTGATATAAGATAAAACATACTGATGTATAGTAACATACAAATCAAACTCAATACTTACAACGATATTTGTTCGTCCTATAATTTAGGTCCTTCAACCTTATGTTGACGTGATGCACAGACTTTCCGTCGTATATAATAGAACATGGCATGAAGGTACTGTATGCCTTTATTAGAACACTACAATGAGCATTGGTGGCATAAGTATAACCATGATTTCCTATCAATATAGTATAATATATCGTTTATCCTGTTAGCCAGTATACAGAGTTCGAGTTTTCCAATTTCTGTCATTGTTTTGTTCCTTCCAACTAGTTGATTTCATTTGTCTGTATAGTACAAATTATGGCTATTTTCTCAAAATTGTCTTTAATCTTTCTGAATGATAATTTTTCATCTTTTGAAAAGCAGGTCACTGTTTCACCCTAAGGCTATCAGCAACAATATAATCAAGTGACCACGAAATTTCAATAAAACTACGGCTGAAACAAAGATCGGTGTTTTCTCATTAATATTCCATCGAGTTTTTTGTACCGGCTATACAAATACTAGTCTCAACTCAAAGTTCAGTAGTTCAGTTCTTTGTTCTCGTATGGAAATATGGATATGTATTCTTTGTCACTCTGTCAGTGATAAAATAATAATATTGAACTAAAAAAATATGATTCCTGTGTTATCTATTACTCTATTTTGGTGTAGTCATTACAGATTATATCAACTTTTAAGTTATACCTATACCAAACCAATTGCATCTAAAACTTTCAATTACAAACGTGTTGCGGGATCTCAATATTGACGACTTCAAGTCTAAACCTACTGATTGCACTTGTTCTAGTTCTCCATTCATATATGATCCGACTGGCCACGTTATTACTGGTGACCTAAACATTGTCATTAACACTTCTCTGCGAAACGTGTTATCCAATTGGAAACACAACTTCAAAATACAGATGGATTCAGTCTAGGAGGATGCCAGGCAATAGGTTAAACGCGATAAAAATACGTAGATAATCTTTCCGAATGGGCTAAGTCTGTGAGGTTGTTGATACAAATCAGAATTTTGTGTAAATCACATTACATAAACTTCTTGATAAATGAATTAGGTATTGACAATTCACTTGGAGACTCAACATCTACCCCAACGACACTTACCAAGGAGGACATCCTGGATAGTCATAGGTCTGTTCTATGTTCCTTTGAATTTCAGTCAAAGATGAAGAACTGGATCTTCCTCCACTGTATTGGATACCTAAACTACATAAGTGTCCTTACAAATAACGTTATATTGCTGGGTCTTCCAAGTGCTCCACGAAACCTCTTTCTAAATTATTAACATCAATTTTATCAGCAATCAAAGCAGGGCTTCAAAGTTATAGTGAAACTACCTGTTCTAGATGTGGCGTGAATCAGATGTGGATACTAATACCCATGTCTTGCATGCTGTGACTTTCGTCTCAGGCCAGACAAAAACAAAATATAATTAAGACTGAACTATCATTTCCTTTAAATATAACAAACGATGAGAACAGTAGGCTTGAATGATTTTCAGGTAAACAATGTTACTAAATGTAAATTATTTCTTCGCGTACCAAAATCAATTTATTTTGGTACTGCAATGTTGTAACGACACAAAAACACGATGATTTGTATTGTATGTCTGTATCTAGACCAGCGAGGTTCGGTTAAATATAAATCAATAGAAAGTGATTGAAATACATCAAAGATAAATCTTTGAAATTTAAGTCGCTAGACAAATTAAAACAGACCTATTTTCGACAAAATATGAAATCCAAATACATTGGGAACACCGCATATACGTATATGACATAATATGTGCAAAAACGAGGCGACCAAATCTAAAAGTGTTTACATTAAAACTAGCAAAATATTTTAACTGGTAGTTAAATTATTTTTTTACCTGAACAGAAATGTTTTAATCTTTATATTCATACAAAAGCTGTAAACAGTATCCTTATTTTGAAATTTCTCATGTTATTTTGAAGTTAGCAACGACTAGACCAACATGCTCGAAAAATTAGTCGTGGAAAATATATAGATTTCTGGAAATTGTATCATGCTGACAATTTGTGAATTTTATGAACATTTGTCTTCTGTTGTAATCAGCTTTAGATTATGTATGCAAATGATTATTTCTAGCAATATGAAGCAGTGATTAAAAGCTACATGTATAAAATATCCGTGTAACAAGCTTCTTATTTTCAAACAATGAATATGAGACTACATGAAGATGCATATAACGGGTATATTTAAATAACAGTTGTTCGACAAGTTATTCAAAATGTACAACTACACAACTGTGAATTCGTAGAAACTTTTGATCAGTATTGTAACCGAGTGGAACACTTGTTTTGTCACTTTAACCGCTTACAGATTATCTTTTTATTTTGTTGACTCACCAGTTGTTCTATTGTACAAAATTAAATTTAGTATATTAAAATATGAATTGCCAAAGACAAAATTTTAATATAACATGTATACAACTAATTTCTAGTTATGGACACACAAACAGAAGAACAACTGAGACACATATACACTGGAAGATTTCCAAATTTGAGATGAAATTATATATGATAAACAGTTTTAAGTGAAACTATAATTGCTTTACATCAACATTTGTGTTAAAACTTTCTGTGATAAAATCATTGTTGTAAAGCTTTTACTACTATCTACATATGAATGGAGAGATCTTTGAATCAGGTAATTTTGACAGATATTGCTATCCAAACATCAAAACATAAAGTAACTATGTAATGCAGCATTTAAATATATAATAAACTGATCTTAAAGAAAATAATGTCCAAAGAACGTGCAGAGGATTTTAAAATAAGAAGATGTGGTATGATTGCCAATTAGACAACTCTCCAACAGAGACCAAATGACGTATAATTAAACAACTATTTTAGGTCACCTTACGGCCTTCAACAGTGAGCAAAACCCATACCGTATAGTAAGCTACAAAAGACCCCGAAATGACAAATGTAAAACAATTTAAACTAGAAAACTAACGGCCTGATTTAGAGAAGGCCATTTGATGAATAAACAATACTTGGTTATTCTAAATCTCTAGGAAACAAGATGACACTATTATACATTTTCCTTGCATTATATTTCCATCGATGGTACCTGTGTGAAATGATAAATGAACGTCAAATGAAATTTTAAAACATTTTTAATGGGAAGACCTACATTTTAGTGAATAGATTTCACAATTTTGCGACCATTTCGAAGAAAAATTCCGGTTTTCTACAATATTATTTGACACGGAAATCACGACATTTATTGCACTACAGATAGTCATCCTTCCTGTCTGTCTATATGCTAACTGGGTTGGAATATAGTACTGGTGAGATTTGTCAAAACAGTTAACAAAATTCGAACAATGTATTATAAATTGTATATGAAATATGCAAATCAATTTCAAAAGATTTGGAATGTGTGCTTTGGTATGTTTTTTCTATTGTTGCGGTTGGGTTGCTTTCTCACTGACATATATCCAACAATTCTTTATTCATACGCAACTGATAAATCAATAAACATAACTACAAACGTCTGTAAATCTATGTATAAATCCAAAAGTATACCGACAATGGAGAGGAGCAAATGCATTTAGCTGTTAAAATTATTATCCCATATATACTGCCTGGTTGATTAAGGAAAGAGGAATGGTAAAATTATCTTATATTTGATTTACACATGGTCAAATCATAATTTTGTTTGTGCAATCAAAACTTACTCTAATTTGAATACACTTTGCATGATTGTCTACATAATGCAAACTTGGAAATTCATTAGAGTTATATATTGCCTTTGAAGACTGTGTTGATACAATGATGCACATTTATAACATGACAATTTTGATAAGACCCAAAAGTACAAATATGAATCTGTTCACTGCAAATTTAATTAAAAGATTGTATTTTTTGTATTTTGTCCTTTTTGGTATCAAAGCAACTACATTATTTTCATATATTCACCACTGATCATACCCAAGTTAAAGAATAACCTCATCATTCCGAAATTAAATTGGGTATTGATACATGTGCAGAATATAATCATGTAAAAAAATTACCAAAATTATTTATCAACTCAATTAACATATGTTAATATTTAAGAATTAAATGCTTCTTTTGTAATTTTATCAGGGTGTAAAGGCGTTGACCGAAATACATTTTGTATGAAACGTAGGGCTAAACATGTTTGCGGGAGCCCAACCCTCCCAAACCCTGGATATCGTTGTTATAGCACAACATGAAAACAAAAGCAACTTAAAGACACTTAGGACACAAAGTACCGATCTGAGAGTACGCACAAATACTGAAACCTAGTTCAAAGCCAACATGTCTAAACATACATAACATGATTGATTGTGAGTTCCTCCTTACAAACACTATAGTGTTAAAAGCAATGCTATAATTGAACACAGAAAATTAGCGATTTGATATTGTAAAAATTTGAAAAGTTCAATCATATGCTTAAATTGAGTTCTGAAAAGAATTGTTGATCTGGGAAAAGTTATTCCTGTCCTATTCAAAAGGTTTCTGATCCAATATCATATCAACAAGCAAGCTATTGGGATTAATGGTAATAGGTCAACAACACATATACAAAACAAAATTCAATAGAGTAAGATGGTTTATATATATATATATAAAACGTCTAGATATTAGTCTACGATTTTTCTTACTAGGGCGCTGGATCGATAAAAGTAACGATACATGTACACAGTAAATAAATTATATAAACGCCTAAAAAGTGTACAAAACAATACCAATATTAAAAAGGAAACAATAAATGTAAGTATCTATAAATATTTCGGATAACAGATATCCTTCATCAGTATGATTATGATGTAAAATGAATCATGTCAATCTATTCTGATTTAACAATCTTGAAATTTATACAATTAAAACCGAACACAACAACGCTTGTACAATTCTAAAATTTCAAAAATGACGTAGGTTATATAGGTATTTACAACAGAGACTGCATAGATATGCTTCTAATAAAAATAGTAATGTGCGATATGAACTGGTACATTTCTAAAATTTCAAAGGTGACGACAGTTAAGATATTACAACAAAGACTGCGTACAAATACATTCCCAATGAACAGCACTGACCGATTTGAGCTGGTATAATATTTCAAATTTGACGACGGTAAAGTAATTACAACAGAGGCTGCGTATTTAAACATCCCAAATAAATAGCAGTTTGATAATGATTAAAAAGAGAATAATAATAATAATTTTGACAAAGGTTAAGTAATTGAACGTGGCTGCGTACTTATACATCCCAAATGAATAGTACCCTGCGATTTAAACTGGTATAATTCTGGAATTTTAGAGTTGACAAAGGTAAAGGAATAGCAACAGAGACTGCGTAGTAATATGTAATATAACCCAAATGAAAAGCACTGCGCGAATTAGAACTACACCTTTTCATTGATCCCATTTGGTGCCAAAGTTTTTAATTTTCTTATCCAAAATCTTTCCCGAGTGAGTCTATCCTCCCTTGACCAAACAGTGTTGTGGTCTATGATTGTAATGGTCAGTCGATTGAGATCTGCCTTAGTGTGGCCAGGGGATCTCAAATGTCGACTGAGAGGAAGGTCTGGCTTGCATTCATAGTCGCTACGATGGCCGTTCATTCGTTTGTGAAATGGCTGTTCTGACTCGCCAACATACTGTTTACCACATTTACACTGTAGAAGATACACAGCATTTGTAGTCTTGCAATTAACATTGGAAAATATGGTGTATTCCGTACCAGTGGAGTGACTGTTAAAAGTCTGGGTATTCAGTATTTGTTTGTAAGTCAGACATCGTTTGTTATGGTATACAGCTACAGATTTTACACTATATATCAAACTTTAAATTAAGAACTGTATTAGACGTGTTATCAAAGGTATACAAATACAGCGCTGATGTTAAATAACAATACGGATACAAAATTTAAGTGTGGACTTGCTCAAACTACATATGCACTGAAAGGTATTCAGGTGTAGAAACGATTACCTTTGTGTTGTGTTTGAAACAATATAGCGAACAGTTAACGTCTACTCCAAATTTTAAACTTGCATGTGCATTTCAGAGCTATTAATAGTTGCAATATATTTGTTTGATTAAAGAGAGGGGAAAACCAACTTAAAACAAATGATATAAAAAGGTAAAAGATGAGGATTTAACAATTTGATTCAGTTCGTTTCTTGAATGTCTCCACAAAGTTCCAACAATCTTTAATGTCTTTAAATATCTTATGGCGTGATCAACATAAACTCAACTCAAAAATCATTAGTTTTTGGGATTTTTTCCTTCGCGTTTTTTTTTAACTGGTTTCTCCTATATGGCGCAACAATTGGTGAATGGTTTGCATAACATTTATTAGCTTGAATAACACATTTTGAATGAAAATTTAATTCCAAATTAGTCCTAATTCCTGTAAAAGGTTATACTGCTAGGCATCGTTTGATGTCCAAGAAAACCACTTTTCACCAGCCAGAAATGATTTGTGTTGTCTACTTCTATCTGGATATGAATGCAGTAAATGTTGCGAAGTACAATTGCTTCTGTGGTTCAACTTATTGGAAGCTTCGGACAGTTTCCATGTAATTAAAATCACTGTTTACGATCGCGACTAGGCCAGACTATATTTGGTGAATAAATTTGCCATTAAATCGCATAAGGGCTTTTATATGTGCACAAACAGTATGAAATGAAACTTCAAAAGAAGTATTAATAGAAAATAACACGAGTAACTACAAAGCCACAAAAGTACTAACAGGAGGCGATTAATTGGCTAAAATTTATGTGGTCTTCCAGTAGGATTGTCATATTTTTTGGTCCAATTTTAATTGTTCTCTGCATTTGCAGTATTGTTTCTTGCGTTTACTCACAACCGCGATAAAATGCATATCGATGATCTGAAAAAGGCAAAAATAGTTTTATCCATGCCACGTTTCAGTTCTTCCTTTAGACACCTGATCATCAATTTTAAAGTAGGGTCTGAGGAGCGCGAAATATTAGCAAAACTGAAATTTGTTAAAAGGTGTAAACTTCCGTCTATTACTCAATAAACAATTCCAAAACTGTGAGATTTCCGTTGGGTAAATTATATTGGGTTTTATGTTATATCGCCAAGTTATCGGAATTCCAATGGGGACCAACTGTTCACCACTTATTGCGGACCTGTGTCTGTATTGTTACAAATCACAATGTATGTCTAAAATCAGCAAGACCCATCGAAACAACATCTGATACAAAAGATAAAAACACTTTCAGAGAATTTTGGTCTCAATAATGACGACTTCAGTATGTACACTAAAGAGATTTATCCTGTTGAACTTACTTTAAATAAATATAATACTAACAATGAACACTGCCCTTTCCTGGATCTTGAAATCTGTATCTCTAACGGGAAGCTTAATACTAAACTTTACGATAAACGAGATGTTTTTCTTTTCCTATAGTTCATTATCCGTTTTTAGATGATGACGTTCCTTGGTACATGTACCATGGTATGGTGTTTATATATCTCAATTTGTTCGTGTATGTAGGAACGCATTTTATTTTAATGAAAGAAATCGCTGTATTACTAAAAAATATTACACCGGGATTCGATATCACAAACTTTAACCTAAATTTATTATCGGTACAAGGACATCATTCGTAGATATAAATCAACGTGCAGACATCTTATACAGTACGTTCATGTATTTCATATCCCATTTTATGGTAATATTCTATACAAAGCACAAACATGTCATTCAAATCAAAAGCTAGCAAACCTTTAAACAGCCTTTATTATACACATGGGATATAGTTACGATACTGTTGTCAAGTCATTAAAGATTGCATTTTTGGAATTAATATTGATTCACTCATATGGTCTTTTCATCGGCGCTGGATTTTCGCGCTGCCTTGAATACTCATTGGTAGCTTTGGGCTGTTTTCTGCTCTTTGATTGGGTTGTTGTCTCTTTGACACATTCCCCGTTTCATTATCTATTCTAACTTCTATTTTATAAGGATATGAATATTATCTTAGTTTTGTGATTGAATTAAAATTGACCGGCCACAAAGGCAATGCAAATGACTTTTTTCCTTAAATAATTTTTTAATTGTCAAGTACACAAATACTCTAGTTAATTTTTGAATTCAAAGCTACACTTTTCTCTAGAAACATTTCGTATGCTTTTTTTAATAAGTAGATGCGGTAAGATTGCCGATAAGACAACTTTTCACCAGAGACCCAATGACGTAGACGCTAGCAACTATGGATCACCATTTGACCTTCAACAATTAGCAAAACCCATACCGCATATTAAGTTATAAAAGACCCCAATATGAAAATATGTAAAACAATTACAAATATTAAATTAAAACAAAACATAACATAACACAAGCACGCTAATGTATCTGTGAAAAGTTCAAAGGTTCCATCTTATTATAGACATAAAGGTCCATCACTTTGTGGAAGCGAGAATTTGCCTTGTTTTTTGTAGCGATCGATTTAGGTCGTTGTTCCTACTTTTCGTACTATTAGACCTTTTCAACAATTGTCTACACCTACAGTTTATAACGACTACGACAGGTGAGATATGAGGGTTGTCTCAAAATTTAAATTGAAAAATATTATTGATCGCATATGATTATGTTGATTGCCAATGAAACAACTATCCAACGTATACCATACCTTGTTTTGATTATTAAGTATTTGCTTAATAAATTAAAGTTATTTTTGAATTGGCTACGATGAAAAGAAGGGCTTCAAAATTTCATTTTATTTAGACGTCGAGATGGAAGATGTAAAAAAGACATGACCTGAATTTTGTAGTAGATGTTTATTTAAAAAATGTTTTATGTTTGTTGACTAATGCGGCACATGTTTCTATAATGTCTATTAATTTGGGCTTCGGATGCCTTAATGAAGACATTACTTTATTTCTTTTTAATTCGCCAATTTGATGTTCAACTTGAATTCGATATAAGGCGACAATGTAATTCAATTTACTCTTTATCTTTAAATTTTCGGCTTACGGTGCCGTCGCTGGACATGCAACCAAATGCTGTAGCTGACCAGAGAGAGTGATGCTATTGAATTGCCACGCCCTAATGTTGTACGAACAATAAAACTTGAAGCAAAAGAGCCCAAAATAAACCTTATTCGCCGCGAGAACCAGCTGGAATACACTAAATTTATTACAAAACAGATGCCAATACTTTTAAAGGCCATTGGTGTCATTTCTGGTTCAGATTCAGTTTAAGCTAATTCGGGAACGGGAAGGAATCTATGACAAAGGGTCAAGATATGTTGTCTTTCGGGACACGGACAACCTATAACGGTCAATCAGTTCGTGATGACAATTTAAGGATTACCTAAATTTTGGCCAGAAAGCCCTGTTTGAGTCAGAAGTGCGACACTGTCCAAAAGACTCTGCAATGACAAGCTCTGTTGAGATATAAGGTATTGATGGAATATTGATACTATTTTCAAATATTTGGGCCTCGAGCATCACAGATGAGACATTACTTGTCAAAATTCCCATCTGGTGCAGAAAAATTATATGATTAATGTTTCCATTTCAATAGGAAACACCTTAACTTTAACATCGCACATGTATCTTGAAGCGGAGTAGTCCTTGTAAGTAAATATTGCGATGTGGTCTTTTCCTTTGACCTTTGAAATTAAGAGGCTTTTACCCTACTAAAATTGAATGTGTACACAACGTAACGTGAAGATCGGCTGAGAAGCACAAATTCTATCGGACGGACGGACAGTCCAGTTACAATGTTCCTTCCGCAAGTTTAATATGTAGCATTGCAAAATGAATTAATCGCTATTGGCATGTGGTACAATCTTCATTGACAGACTCGCTTATCTAAATATTTATAATCATATATTTTAAAAGAAGTAAAGCAGATCACTATGTGAAATTAATAAATTCAACGTGAAATGTCGTATTATAACATGTAATAAGAATATTATATGAAAGAGAAATATTCATATCTGTTTGAAAAGTGTCCTTTAATCAAAATAGTGTATACCAGTAAACGTATACTAATACTATTAATGAATTACTTCTATTATTGAGATTAGTGAACCAATACATAGATATATACTAAACTAAGAGATCACTGTATGCACGTTTTTTTTAATATTTAATACGAATCTATAACATATTATCGACAAATAATTATATAATTAAATAATTTAATTAGAAAAATAAATCAATTTGTGTTATATAACAATATGCATGTACTAAAAATTCATACAAGGTACATACAGGATTGTCTTAAATCTGGTAGACCAAATGCTGATCTTTTAAATGTTTATGAATAGAGGCTAATAGGTGTATTCGAAAAGTCAATACGATTTTTGGCCTTTGTGATGAATACGAATACTACAATAAGTTCTTAAAAAGCACACATAATCCATTCCTTTTGAAAAGAATTCCAATGTATCAAATAAATGAAAATTTTGAGATCATTTTGTTAACAAATAGACCTTTTCAACAACTCTCGACACCGACTAATGACACCTACAGTTTACAGGTAAAATAGAGGGGTCGTCTCAAAAATAGAGGACATTCATTAATTATTATAGTATTACGTTTACTGTTATACACTATTTTCATTAAAGAAAAATATTTCAAACAAATATGAATATCTCTCTCTGTCCTATAATATTCTGATTACACGACATTTTACGTTGATTTTATTAATTTCACATCGTGATCTGCTTTATTTCTTCTTAAAATATATGAGTATAAGTATTTAGATAAGCGAGTCTGTCAACGGAGATTGTGCCACATGCCAATAACGATTAATTCATTTTTGCAATGCTATATATCAAACTTGCGGAGAAACATTGTAACAGGACTGTCCGTCCGTCCGGTAGAATTTGTGCTTCTCAACCAATAGTCACGTCACGTGGTGTACACATTCAATTTTGGTAGGGCCTCTTAATTTCAAAGGTCAAAGGAAAAGGCCACATCGCAATATTTAGTTACAAGGGACTACTCCGCTTCAAGACACATGTACCATGTTAAAGTTGAGGTGTTTCCTATTGAAATGGAAACATTAATCATATAATTTTTCTGCACCAGATGGGAATTTTGACAAGTAATGTCTCATCTGTGATGCTCGAGGCCCAAATATTTGAAAATATGTATCAATATTCCATCAATACCTTATATCTCAACAGAGCTTGTCATTGCAGAGTCTTTTGGACAGTGTCGCACTTCTGACTCAAACAGGGCTTTCTGGCCAAAATTTAGGTAATCCATAAATTGTCATCACGAACTGATTGACCGTTATAGGTTGTCCGTGTCCCGAAAGACAACATATCTTGTCCCTTTGTCATAGATTCCTTCCCGTTCCCGAATTAGCTTAAACTGAATCTGGACCAGAAATGACACCAATGGCCTTTAAAAGTATTGGCATCTGTTTTGTAATGAAATTATAGTATTCCAGCTGGTTTTCGCGAATAAGTTTTTTTTTGGGGCGCATTTTTGCTTTAAGTTTTAATTGGTCGTACAACATTAGGGCAAGGCAATTCATCAGCGCCACCCTCTCTCTGGTAAGCTTCAGCATTTGTTTGCTGGGCAGCATGTAAACGACGGTACCGTAAGCCTAAAAATTTAAAGATAAAAGAGTCGAAAATTGAATTCAAGTTGAACCTCAAATTGGTGAATTAAAAAGAAATAAAGTAATGAATACATTAAGGCAAAATTAAAAGACATTGTAGAAACATGTGCCGCCCTAGTCAACAGACATAAAACATTGTTTGATTAAACATCTACTAAAAAAATACATTTTACTTTTTTTTTTACATTTTCCATCTCGACGTCTAAAAAAATGAAATTTTGAAGCCCTTTTTTACATCATAGTCAATTCAAAAATAACTTTAATTTTAATAAGCAAATACTTAATAAACAAAACAAGGTAGGTATACGTTGGATAGTTGTCTCATTGGCAATCAACATAATCATATGCGATCAATAATATTTTTTCAATTTAATTTTTGAGACAACCCTCATATCTCACCTGTCGTAGTCGTTCTCAACTGTAGGTGTAGACAATTGTTGAAAAGGTCTATTAGACGTGTTACGAAAAGGTATATACTCGACGCTGAGGTTGACAAATTAGACTTTAAATGTTGGACTGTGTCAAAACATTGTTTAACGATTAAAACCGATAAAATTCAATTTGAGTGATGTTAACCAGGTACATGTATCCTAAACACTTCTTGTCTCATTTAAAATTAAATTAATTTAGAAAATCATTTTCTGATATCATTGCTTGTGATTATAGGACGAGAAAGGTGTACGTGTGCGGGGAAGGGTGTTGATGGTAATTCAAGTATGCACTTCTATGCGGGGATGGGGTTGATGGTAATTCAAGTATGCACTTCTAGATTTTAAAAAATCACATAATAAGCCAGTTTGATATTTTTATATTAATTACTGTTCTTCGAACATATTAATTTGTCACATCTCTACTGAACCTCGTCCTGAAAATGCATGAAATGTTTGTCACTGGACGAAAACAAACAACAATCAATCAATCTCTACTAAACTCGCACAAAGTTCTATAGTCTTTTTTTGGATGTCTCCATACGCTTCCATCAACTTCGAACGTTTTAAGCGCTTAATAGCGTGTGGCGGATGTACCCGACACCTGAACGATAATCACAAGTTCATTTTTTTTTTTGTTGTTGATTATATTCTTTCTTCTCTTGGTCCCTATGCAGCTCTAAGTTGGTGACACCTATAGAGGGTAAAGAGCGGAGAACGACATGCGGTGGTTTATTTGTTTTACCTAAAATAACAAAATCCTGGGGAAATCTAATTCCGTACCTGGCTAATTGAAGGCAGCAAATTGAACTGCTGAGCATCATCCTGTTGTCCTAGCAAACTACTTCGTGTGAATATTTATTTATATGATTCCTATTGTCTACAAAACCTGCGTAAGAATGGAATACATTGTACCGGTCTCTGGAGTAAAATTGTGCCCCAGATTCCGTGTGTGGTCTGTAAATGGCACAAACATTGCTGTCAATTGCCGCTAACGCTGTGGGCATTTTATGCCACCCTCCACGTAGTTGTGACCAAGCCAATTTTCTGTTGTCGACTAAGAAGTAGTTAGTGCATATATTTCACAAAGAATCGGTATCTAAGCATCTATTTGTGCACTCGCAGCATGAACAGAAACTTCAAAGAGAAATATGCAAGAATATGTACATCGGATGTCAAACCGGCGAAAAACGAGTCACATTTACATACATTCATCAGAGGAATATGATAGAGGCTGGTCAACAATTTCATACCTGAAAATTACAATGCGAAATGTTTTTTTCGAAAACCCTTTGCATGAATATGTATAGATGTCTTTTCCAAAGATCCTTATTTCGTTGGTTCGAACTAGTCACATTTTACATGAAAATCATATAAGGAAATACGCTATTCCTGAGTAGGCATTAAGAGATTATCATGTATAAAATCATTTCCAAGGTCTAATAAGGGATAACGAGGCACTAGAGATGTCATGTTGGTCATATGTACAATTGCCAAAAATTCACAAAGTTTCAACCTCTGAAAAAAAAACAACAGCAAACTATATCCACAATGAATCCATAAAAGGAGTTGCACATTATCTATTTATATACATACATTGTGCAAAGTTTAAAAGCGTCTAGGTTAGGAGCTTATTGCTCAAAACGGATACCCTCTTCTTCCGCTCGCCAGCTGGATTTCATTATATTATATAATAAGTCGATTCTGCATTGTGTGCAACCCGTCCAAAAGTTCTGTCCTCGGTTAAACACCCTTAAGTTGAATGGTCTGTCGCTATTGATTATGAACTCGAAAAAATTAAAATTGGAAAGTACATATTGCTTTAATTTTAAGGTTTGGCGGGGATTTGTTTCTCTCGTCCATTTCTCCTTTTCACGGCTTTTTCTGGATTTTATATCTTTTCTGCAATACCCTTGCCTCCTGTCAGTGTTCCAAAAGGAAGAAATAGTTTTGGATTCATCATTTTTATTTATCGAGCATCACTGAAGATACAATTATTGTCGACATGCGCATCTGGTGCAGAAAAGTGGTACCGTCAATGTTATGTATTCCCACGAAATAATTATTATGGAATATTTGTTTCATAAGGAATATTTATATAATGAAATGGGTCTATAAAAAGTTTTCTAAAAGGGACGTCTGTTTAATATAAGGAACAAATATACGTGGCGGTTTAAACAAAAGATTCAATTGATACACAGGTAATTTAAATCTTTAAATCACTTTTGTGTTTTGATACGATACCCGCATTTAAAGTCTAATTTGTCAACCTCAGCGTCGAGTATATACCATTTCGTAACACGTCTATTAGTAAGATTTCTTTTTTCATTAACATTTAAACTTGTATGTTATGTCAATGTTCCGTCTAGCGCCGTAGGCTGTGTTAATGTGCCGTCCAGCGCCGTAGGCTGTGTCAATGTGACGTCTAGCGCCGTAGGCTTTTCAATGGGCGGTCTAGCACCGTAGCAAGTGTCTTTGGTTAGAGCGAGGTTAGGATTACTAGCAGTAGGCTGTACAAATGTACCGTATAGCGCCGTAGGCTGTGTCAATGTGTATATGTGTCGATGTGTCAATGTGTCATTATATCGATGTGTCTTATGTGTCTGATGTGTCTTATGTATCTTTGTATATTAGTTCTTTTGTCGATCTATAAAGGTGCCGGTATCCTCTTGTTATGTTTAAACAACTGTCTTTTATTTCACAATGCATAGTTACTATATATTTGAAATTAGCGTATGAATATTTAAATTGTAATTCGCCATGGAACTACTTATTCCATATACTCCAGTTGAGTCTTGTTATCTAACTATATGATCCTACATACAGCTGCTACCTTACATCAACTTTTTCTCAAATCCATTTCTTCTTTTACAAACACAGCTCCCTAATTACTTATTATTTTTCCAAAACTTTTCCTCCCGCGCATACCTTAGTATAATTTTATTTGTCAATCCATGTATTTATTTTTATTTTGGAGGAATATAATGCCAATACAAAATGGTGCAAAGTGAGTAATGACAATGTGAAATTTTCAATGTGAAATTTTCCATGCCATTTCCAGTTGACGTTTAAATACAGTCTTAGATACACGTTTTTATTAGTTGTGATTGGCTTTGAACTGGCTTTCAGTAACTGCCAGAACTCATATATCAGTACCTTGTGTCTATTGTTTTATGTTAGTTGCATGTGTTTTGTGCTTCGTACCGATCTCCTGAGTTAAGCCTTTTGCAACTGACTTTTATAGTTTGTTTTATGTTGTGCTGTTAAAAATATACACCAACTTCCTGGTCAGGGGAAGTTTGACCTTTCACAAACATATTTAACCCCTCAACATTATTTATGTCGTAACTACAGTACCCTTCCCTTTTCACGAATGTGACTTACCGAATTATACTATTTACCGGATTTGTAATAACATAAGCAACACGACGGGTGCCACATGTGGAGCAGGATCTGCTTACCCTTCCGGAGCACCTGAGATCACCCCAGTTTTTGGTGGGGTTCGTGTTGCTTAGTCTTTAGTTTTCTATGTTGTGTCATCTGTACTATTATTTGTCTGTTTGTCTTTTATTTTTGGCCATGGCGTTGTCAGTTTGTTTTCGATCTATGAGTTTGACTGTCCCTCTGGTATCTTTCGGCCCTCTTTTATATATGTCAGGAGCCGGTAATTAAGTGGTTGTCATTGATTCATGTCAGTCATATTCGTCTTTTGTATTTTTATAAATTAGTCAGTTTTCTCGTTTGAATTGTTTCACATGTTTTTCGTGCGGAAGCCTTTTATAGCTGCATGAATATATAAGGTATTGGTTTTTCTTATTGGTGAAGGTCGTACAGTAACCTATTATTGCTTACATCCACGTCATTTGAACTCTGGTGGATTGTTGTCTCATTGCCAATCATGCCATATCTCCTGATTTGTTTTTATTTACTAATGTTAAGAATTAATATTTTATTGAAAAAAATGTATTTGTTTGCATCATCAGTTATAGTATCCTTGTTTTTTTTAAATTGCTTAACTGTGAAATGAGAGGCATTGCCAACAGTAGTTACAATCATATCAAATTTAAACGAAAGATATTTGTAAAACATCAGAATCAATAAATCATGAAGTTGTTTCATTTATTTAGTAAAACACGCCTGGTAAACAATCAAATCTCAACCAAATAGTTAAGCGAGAAAAAACTTTACTTTGAATTCCTGTTGAGCTTTTTAATATAAAACATCCAAAATCTAGATAGGGTAGGTCGACTTTTCTTCAATTTATTGTCAATCTGTGTATTTTTGGTTTAATAGGAGACCGTCATGCCAAAGATAACTAAGTGAGAGCTTGTCTCGTTTATTGCTCGAACCAATGTTTTTGTTTCTCGTTGAGATTTGATGGTTTACCAGGCGTGAAAGAGAAATGATAAATTTCAATATAGGCAATGTTAAACTGCAAGGAACACTGTTTTGATACGTATTTGAAATCTTCTCAATTAATATATTCCAAACAAATCATACACGATAGCGCAGTTATATGACTATTTTGTGGTAAATTGATGCTTCATGTGTCGCTGTATTTGTATAACAAAGAGCTGTAATCCCTCCAGTATTTTGGTTCCAAAACAGTTGAATCTGAAACAGTTATAAAATTCATTACTGTAGAATTTAATAGTACGTACTTTCAATGAATTCGAAAAATAACTAGATAATATGTGACAATTCGGTAATGTTCGAACATTTGGAAATCCTTATGTGCATTGATCTTTTGTCATAGTGCGTCTAACAGAAGTGTTCTTTTCTATTTAGATTACTACATCTGATATTTTATGATCTACTCTTTGTTTTGTCAATGCGATCACCAAACGGTGACAGTTGTTCGCGGATCCTTTATCTATTACGGCTCTCATTTTTGTCAGTATTGCGTTTGATGAAAGGTTAATGACTTCCTTTAAATTCGCCTTTTATCTTCTGCGGACGCGGATGAAACGTCAAATTGCCAAAAATAATTATAAAGAACATGAAACAGTATGTTTTGTTATACTTTATATTAAATCGAACGGAAACCCACTTGAAAATCATCTTAAACAATACTTTGAGATATTTAGTTGTATTGTCTCTTAAACATATACCTTAACATAACCATCAAATTTACGCACCTAAATGTTTTGTGACTGTTTTTTTTTCATTGAAGGAATGCACATTCCCGATTGATTGGTGGATTGATATTTACTGACAGCAAACATGAAATGAATATTATGGCCATGGACGACTACATGTAAATGCGATATAAAGATAGTATACTTTTGCATAGACCGACACTGGGTCAGATTTTAAAAGAGATCGCCGATAAAATAAATCCCATGAAAAGACAAGGCATCTACTTAGACATATATATTGTTTTGAATATGAAGAGACAAGTCTTTATCCTTACTCCTCAATTATACATGCAAAACGGAACAGCAGCAAACACAAATGTTTCTCGGTTATTGCTTTATTTGTTTGTTTGGTTTACCCAGCCCATTCAAGCAAGGACTACTGCGCTCAAGGTGAGCATGCGACAAGAAGATGAACGAGATAGTTGCTACTTCGTATTATTTATACTTTATACAGAAAGGTTTCTAATTTTAATAAATGTCATAGTTACATCAATGAAAGACATTCGCGAACAGACTTAAATTATCTTTTAACAAATTTAATCATAAATGTATTGATTTACTGTGCGATAAATATAGATTCTACCACTGCATCGAGTGTGATACGATATTTGTCCACTCGAGACAGTTAAATTTTCAAATTTAAAACGCGAGGTTCGTTGAGCGTTTTAAATATTTAAAATTTAACAGTCGAGAGTGGATAAATATCATATTACACGAGATTTGGTGGTGGAATCTGTTTCTAATGATTTTCAAACAATATGCTGGCAAACTTATTCCGTCTTTTCGAGTGATCTGTAAAAGATGTGTTCTTTCTATGTGACGTCATCAGGCATGGTCGCCTTTTTCATGACGTCACAATAGGAAATTCAGAGGAAAGCAAGTAAATTCGACGTCATAATCGGGTTTTAACCAACTAAGAACTGAGATCAAACGAACCACACGTTGATTAAATTTTTTATACAATGGGTGCAGAAAGGGATAAATTGACGAAGAATTAGAGAAAGACGACTTTCAAATGCTTATGTTACAATGCTTATATTATTACGTCACAGTCAGAACCGATTGTTCATTGACGTCATTTACGCCGATTGACTTTGGGGCTACCGGTGTAAATCATGCATAAAAACAGCTCGAGGTTAAGCTATAGTGATTAGATAAATAAGTAGAAATCATCTTTATGATTATATTTTGTGTAATCTTGCAAGATTTCTGTTTGTCTCAATGACATAATTGAACAGGTTGTTTTCAATTTATAACCCTTGTGAATTGTTTGGATCCCCAATAGTGACTGGGGAATAGAAATATGGTCACTCTTCTAACTCCCGACCGGCGGTAAAACCCTTGCCAAAGTGGGGCGTCTGTCTGGCTGTGCGGGACGTACAAGTACGCAACCACGTCCGGTCAGAATGGGAAGTTAAATCCGATAAAGAGAATCCCACGCTCTTTCCACGTTAACAGTCGGAAAGCTGACCCGGTTTGACCCCATTTCTGAAGACAATAATGAAAGTCATGTGACTACCATATTTGGGCATATTTTTTTGTCATTTTTTGTTCAACTGAAACGAGTCGGTTTCATTCAAAATTCATACCAAATGATATCAAAGCATGCTGTACGTAATACATGACAACCGCATATACTATTTAGAAGTTCTAAAATACAAATTGTTTTGATTAAACGTACTGAATTAGAATACGAAGCCTTCAAACCCGAGCTCGTCACCTATCGAGTCATTTTTTTCAACAAAGAAGTTGAAATTTCTTTCTTAACTTCTGGGGAACCTATGCTGAATTTAAATTATGTGATGAGGTTTTTATGAACTGGCCTGGGTTAAATGTGTGCCACTCAATATGCTGTTATACGCAAATATGCCACTTAGGTCTGTCAAAATTTCTGACAAAGCGGTTGCAATAGTAATTATTACTTATTTAGCACTATTTGCTGTTATTTACAAGTGAACATAATAAAATAATTAATTACATTTTTATCTAAATATAACTGAATATATTTTTATACTACAGACATATGTAAAACATTTGAATCGGTAAATATATCTTATCATTTTCAAAATAGTAACTGGACTCTGGGACTATTATACTAACATATAATATATTATGTCCAAGCTGGACTGAAATATGGCTTTGTAGTTACTCTGGATCATAATATATTATTCCATGATTTATTTTAATATTTTTGTATAATGCAGAGGTATAGTATACGTTTTCTGCTGCAACCAATTTATACTACTACATGTAGTAATGCTTAAATAAAATCATATTGCATTACAAATAAAAGGCCAGGGCTAGCCAAAATGTGCATCAATACTGGATTTAGACAGGGTTAAAATATCAATGTCTAAAGTTGAATTCCTTGCAATATGTTTCATATATTTTAAAGAAATAATAATCAAAGCTATATCAATGTAAATTATTCATAGTTTAAAATAAAAGGAAATGTGTTTGCTTTTGTGTGTACATTTATATGTTTAATATTATTAATTAAACTAAATAACTATAAATATTATCTCATTCTATACAGGTTCTACTAAATGGACCCAAATTGTAAAAAAGAAGCCTAAACTAATGGATAATAATCTAAATGGTAAATCATAAACTTGAGACAAAATTATATTGAGAAAGATTCGCTCTCATAACCTTTTCTTCTATTTAAAAAAAAAATAAAATATAAATTGGCCCATTTCAGTGCAGTTTTAAGTCAATTTTTATTTTTGGGAACAGAAATAAGTCACACTTCATGTAATATGCATTCAATAAGAGTGATTGAAATACAAGTTTGATACAGAGATGTAACAAAATAAATAAAAGTATGATTTTTTGTTCAATCATTAATGAAAGTGAAATAGTGAAATAATAATTCATTTTTAGCAGCTAGTTTGGTTCAATTTTGTCAAAATAAGATAAGTTACATCGCTGATGAATTATTCACTTGCAAGTGAATAATTCAACCTCATTGAAACCGTATTCATCTGACCTTCCATTTAAACCCTTAGCTAGAAATTAGTTACGCATGAACTAGGCGTGTTCAGCTAATATTGTATATAATGCTTTTACCTAGGACAGGACTTGGAAGGAAAATTCAACATTCACACACTAGAATTTTCTAAATCATGATCCCAAAGCTACTATAATTTACGTTCTGTAAAACAATTATAACATAGAACAGTTTCTGACAATTATACCCTAGAAGATATTTGGACATTCCTATCCTAGAAATAATCCTGATTGTTTTATCTTACAGTGGTTGAATTACAATTAAAAAATAATTTTGACATATCTAACATTTGAAAACTGTAAGAGTGTAAATAATCTTATAATAAATATGACCAACTGAAAAAGTAATTATAGTAAATAGGTATATGTATATAAATTTCTAGCGTACTTACCAACATGTCTCGTTTGGATGCACATTAAGAGGCAGACATTGATGAATGAAATGACGAATCTGAAAACAAATATTATGTTCTTTTAATGAAAAAGACAATTGATCATCAATATGGGATAAAGTAAGTTTGAAATCTTTTAGAAAAGAATAAGAAGAAATGATGAACATGTCAATGAGACAGCAACCAAACGAGAAAATAGCCACAAAGACATCCAGAAAGCGTGTAAAATATTCAACTTGTTATCGTTTTGAATACGTTGAACTTTGATAACTATTTATTGCAACATCTTCAGCCAGTAAATATAAAGTACGGTAATATCAAAAGTCGATAAAATCTAAACAGTGAATAACAGACTACAAAAAGATGAAATGATGAATCGTTTTAAGACGATAATTCAAACAGTTTTTTCATATTCAGCTCTGTACTATTCAACTTTCAGATATACATGTATAAGATTCCAATGACAACTTGCAATATTGTTTCATTTCTAATAGTAATCGCCAAAACTGTAAAATGTGTGGTATACTCATTACTGATATCTGTTTTCAAAGAAATTTGACAACCAAATACACTTAGTCATGAGGTTCTGAATTTAACCGTTTTCTTATATTGTGATCGGTATTGACTGATCTCTTTGTGGGTTGATCTATGGCAGTGAAACACGGCAAAACTTACTGAAAGAATAAATGCTTATGTTCCCGATAATTATAAACATAATGATAAACACTGAAATAAGCCTGACCATTCGACTGTTTCTATATCAGTATTATAGAGAAAGTAAATGATCTGATACTGAGTACACAATATCGCTTTCAAAAGAAGACTCATGGATTCGAGAAGTGGGAACAGCGATTCTTTACGGAGACAACGACAAAATTGATGGTGTAAGTATTTTGTCAAGTCCCAGGTGTATGGATATCAACAGATTAGAATTATCTCCTGTTCGCCGCAATTGAAGTCATGGCCAACGAAAATATACACCACCTGCAGGTCGCACTGTTATCTGCTAAAAACCTGTGGGATTCGCTATAGTCTAACAAAACCGTATTCTAAACCATTATAAAGTTCACTATTTAAAGAGGCACAAAACGCTGTTTTTATTGATACAAAGTTTCTACGTACAGATTGATGCAATGATGATGGACATTGGTAACCACAGGCTATTCAAGGAAAGATTAGTTTAAACAATATTTATTCAGATAAATCATCACAAAACGATATGATACAATTGAAATAAATATTAAGCATTCAGAAACAAGCAAATTTGCTTTTACAAATCTGTCTCCTATAGAGGAAAGATTAAATTAGGTATTCATCACATTCGCACGAAGCTTTATTCATTAACCCTTCAAAGCTTCATTTTCTGTACAACTTATGTTTGGAATCCATTTGCCTTGATTCCATTGTCTTGGACAATATTCTTTATCATAAATCAGTTCACTCGAAAATACCGTCCTATTTTAAAGATCAGTCAGTTATTACCATTTCTTATACCTATACCAAACCAATTGCAACTGAGATTTTCAATTACCAGCACGTGTTGCAGTATCTCAATAATGACGACTTTAAGTCTAAACCTCCTGATTGCACCTTTGCTAGTTCCCTATTCATTCATAACATCCAACTGACCACGTTACTACTGGTGACCTAAACATTGCCAATATAACTTCTCTGCGAAATGTGTTATCCAAAGGCCCGAAATATCGTGAGCCTAAATCCATCAATTGGAAACACAACTTCAAAATACTGATGGATTCAGTCGAGGATTATGCCAGGCAATTGGTTAAACGCGAGAAAGAAGACGTAGATACTCTTTCCGAATGGATTAAGGCTGTGAGGTCGTTGATACAAATCAGAATTAAAAACTGAATGGGTCTTTGAATACTATGGTACATCAATTTTAAAGACCCAAATGTTGCTAAACACCTGTCTACCTCCATGACAAATAATGTATTATGTTGTTGTCCCCGCAGAGAAAGCCCAAACAACATCGTTTTTGTTTGTAAATCACATAACAAAAACTGCTTGACAAATGTAATAGGTATTGACAGTTCATTTGAAAACTCAACATATACCCCACGACACTTACCAAGGAGGAAATCCTTGATAATCATAGGTCTGTTCTATGTTCCTTTGGAATTTCAACCAAAGATGAAAACTGGATCTTCCTTCACTGTATTCGATACCTAAACTAAATAAGTGTCCTTACAAACATTATATTGCTGGGTCTTCCAAGTGCTCCACGAAACCTCTTTCTAAATTATTAACATCAATTTCATCGACAATCAAAGCCGGGCTTTAAAGTTATTGTGAAACTACCTATTCTAGAGGTGGCGTAATCAGATTTGGATACTTAAAATTCCAAAGATCTTTTAGAGTACATATAATCTAAGATTCTTTCCTCTTGCATGAAGTTAGCAGTATCCTTTACTTCACTTTCCGCTGTTTAGATGATGTTCTCTCTAAATAATTCAAAATTTGATGACTGTGTTCAACTATGTATCCCATTGAACTTGAATTAAAGGATACAACAGATACAGTTAAGTCTGCCTCATATCTTGACTTACATCTAGAAATTAATAATGAGGGTGGGCTGAAAACAAAATTTACGACAAAAGAGATTATTTCAGCTTCCCAATTGTGAACTTTCCATTTCTATGTAGCAACATTCCAGCAGCGCCTGCATACGGAGTATATACCTTCCAGTTGGTCCGATATTTCAGGGCTTGTATTTCCTATCATGATTTCGTTGATGGACGGTTGCTGCTCACAAGTAAGCTGTTTTAAAATCAAGGGTTCCAAGTTATGAAGTTGAAATCATCCCTTTGTAAAATTTATGAACGCTATCACGTTGACCGTTATGGAATATCCGTTAAACAGATGACAACGAATATGTTCCAAATGTTTCAACTACAATCCCGTCCCTTTTCCCGAATGTGACCTACTAAATTAGACTTATCACAGGGTTTCTACTAACATGAGCAAAACGACGGGTGCCACACGTGGAGTAGGATATGCTTACCCTTCTGGAGCACCTGAGATCACCCCAGTTTTTGATGGGATTCGTATTGCTCAGTCTTTAGTTTTCTATGTTGTGTTTTGTGTACTGTTGTTTGTCTGTTGATCTTTTCTATTTTAGCCATTGTGTTGTCAGTTTATTTTCGACTTATGAGTTTGAATGTTCTTTTGGTATCTTTCGCCTCTCTTTCAGAAGAATGAGTGTGTATATATATATATATATATATTAATATAAGCAATGTTGTCCACCAAAAATTTGTACATAAAGCAATTAAGATTAGAGACATTTATTCTCAAAGATAAATAAACTGTTGATACAGAATATGTCTCGCCTGTCGGCAGAAAATTCAAAACAAGACAATCTAATTGACAGAAATATTGCTAGGCAATTCAAAGTCGCAGGACCATGCATGGCCTATGGTGCAGGGCCTTGAAAAAGTTGTCAAATTGGTATGTACTGATATTAATGCAACTTTATACACACTATCATTGATCTATCAAAAGTAGTTCCTATCTAACTGACTTAAGCAGAAAAATTCAACACTGACATTTATAATTAATTCAAAGTCACTGGACCATAACCTAGGGCGCAGGGCCTCGAAAAGTCGTCAAACTGATGAGTACTGATAGTAATGCAACTCTATAGCAAATATCATTGATCTACTAAGTATCACAATTAGTTCATATCAAACTAACTTAAGCAGAAAACTTAACATTGAAAATTCCTTATTAATTGAAAGTTGTTTGAACATGACATATGGGGCAGGGTCTCGAAATAGTCATCAAACTGATATGAACTGATAGTATTGTAACTTTATAGAAAATAAAATTAATCTATCACAAGTAGTTCATTTCAAACTAACTTAAGCAGAAAACTAAACATTGAAAATTGCTAATTATTTCAAGTCATTGGACCATGACCTAGGGGCAGGGTATAGAAATAGTCGTCGATCTGATATGAAATGATAGTAATGCAACTTTATAGAAATAAAATTGATCTATCAAAATTAGTTCCTGTCAAACTGACTTAAGCAGAATACTTAACATTGAAAATTGCCAATTAACTCAAAGTCACTGGATCATGGCCTAGGGGCAGGTACTTGAAATTGTCGTCAAACTGATATCGGCTGATAGTAATGCAACTTTACAGAAAATATCATTGATCTATCACAAGTAGTTCCTATCAAAGTGACTTAAGCAGAAAACTTAACATTGAACATTGCTAATTAATTCAAAGTCCCTCAACCTTGGGTGCAGGACTTTGAAATTGTCGTCAAACTGATATCTACTGTTTGTATTGCAACTTTATAGAAAATATTATTGATATATCAAAAGAAGTTCCTATCAAACTGACTTTAGCAGAATTTTGAATTTTACAGCACCTCAACTGGAAGAAGAACTTATTGTTATCAGGTTATGGATACAGTTGAGGACATTTGCCAGAAAATGAGTAATACGCTAGCCAGATGAACCAAATCTGGACACATTATCTGAGTGAATTAAAACTTCATTCTTGCATTCAAAAGACAGACAATGAGCATACGAGTTTATTCCTCTTTGAAAGCTCTCAACCCGCGAGATCACCAAACCTGGACAATAGTGTAACAATACAGTTAAAAACAAACTATCCAAAATGTCAATAAAATATTGGGACAAATTCAAACTGTGTTGAGCCTGTAAAGAATGTGTTGAGACAAATGCAGATAAATGTTGAGCCTTTTACTCATAAGGTAAAGAATAATCAGAGTAATTTAAGAAATTTTGGAAAACGTTGAGAACAAAAATTTGGAAAAATTAGTACTTTTCAGAATTAATGTTAAGACATAATAAGTGCACATTCAGACATAAATTGGTCATCTCACAATCTTAGGACTTTGTCGTGTTTGATAAAAACAAAACGTCATGAAAATATTGCTTTTGGAAAACCGCACTGATAAAAAAACCAAAAATAACCCAAGATGAAATCATTAAAATAATGGATTTTGTTTTATCGCAAACATCTTTGTTAATTTAGCATGATAAGGTGAATTGATTTTTCAACAGATAGTCGATATTAAAATAAATACTTATTGTGCACACCTACTGGGCAAGTTGTTTGTGTACTCATATAAAATAGACGTCATACAAAACCTCATAAAAACAACATCTTGCAA
>JAASAO010000097.1:0-92628 GCA_017311375.1 Mytilus coruscus
CGCGAGGAAGAACGTGGCGTCACGTGATGTGCAAGTATATTATCGTGGACTTAGCATATTTATATTCTTTTTAGAGGGACCTTGGACAGACAACATGTGTATATATTGACGGAGTGGCATACTAACTGTTCATTTTGTTCTTTAATAGCTCGCGTATCACACGATACATGTATCTTATCTTGTACAATTAAATTACACGTTCATCGATTGATTTCAGCTAATGTGTATATTTTAGCAGGTGTGTGATTCACGGATGTGTACTTTAATGCAAGTACAGAAATGTCACTAATATGTACTCTTAGTGTTTCTCTCTCTCTCGGTGGCGATTTTCTCTTCAAAGCACGATTTTTGTATACAATAGAAGCACGTTAAATTATATATTTTTTTCACTTCTACAATATTCTAGAAGATGTTTTGCAGTACAGATTTGTATTTGATCGTATGCACATACTCTTGACTACAGAATTTTGCCTCAAATTTACGAGCTGTTTTATAAATAAAAAAGAAGATGTGGTATGATTGCCAATGAGACAACTATCCACAAGAGACAAAATGACACAGAAATTAACAACTATAGGTCACTGTACGGCCTTCAACAATGAGCGAAGCCCATACCATCCAGGTTTCAATGGATTTGACCTACCATTTTAAGAGAGTAAAGGCTACTTTAAGGTTTTTGAAGCATTTTAACCTTTTTTGCATTGTTTCCATGGTAACAACAGCCATTTTGGAAATTCCAAAGCCAAATATCACATCTACTAATGTTGCTCATCATTACTGTGAAGTTTCATAAGGTTTGGATCATTTTCATATTTTTGAAATTTTGGTGTAGTTTCCATGGCAACATAGTAAGTTCAGTGATTGGCAAAATCATCCAAAACCAGTATATAGTAGGCACCTACATTGTATTAAAATATCATGATTCTAAGTTTATGCGTATCCAAATAATCCACCAGACTCTAAAATTTTATTTTTCACCTTTCTTTGGTTTCCATGGTGATGACATCCATTTTTAGTGGCAAAGTTGCACTGCAACTCGTTAGTCAGGGTTCCTTGTTATAGTGAACAACCATTAAGATTGGTGCATTAGGCCCCGAGAAAACTGCAGGACAAAATTAGGTGGAAGAATAATAATAATAATAACTAGATTTGCCATTGCAAGCAATAGCGGATGGCACCCTTCCCCATTGCCAGGTGAGCGGCAGCCATTTTGAAAATTCCAAAGTCAAAGGGTGCATCTACAGATGTCTTTTAACACTGTTGTAAAGTTTCATAAATTTTGGAGCATTTTGAAATTTTTGAAATTTTTGTTGTTTCCATGGAAACGGCAGCCATTTTGGAAATTCCAAAGTCGAATACCAACTCTTGATGTGCCACTTAACATTTCTGTAAATTTTTAGAATGTTTGGAGCATTTTGAAATTTTTGGACATTTCTGCTGTTTCCATGGTAACGGTGACCATTTCCAAAATTCCAAAGACACCTACCACATTGGCACATGATAAGGAACATACCATTAAAGTTTCAATGGTTTGATATACCATGTTAATAGTGTAAATACTACTTTAAGATTTTTCCCATAGGGTTTAATGCTAAACATATTTAGTTTCCATGGCAATATAGTAGTTCCAAAGATTCTCAAAATCGTGTAAAACCTGTATATAGTGGACACCAACAATATATATAAATTTGATGATTTTAAGTTCAGGCATTCTCAAAATATTCGCCAAAAACTAAAATTTTATTTTTTACATTTGTTCTGTTTCCATGGTAACGGTAGCCATCTTGATGATGCCATACCCCACTGCACAATTTCATATAGTGGTCTACATTATGGTATAGTTCCATCAATATTGTTCAAGCCAATTCTGAGAAATAGCATGGACAAAAAGTGTGGAAGAATAAATATAACTAGAATTGCCATTGCAAGCAATAGCGGATGTCACCCTTCCCTATTGCCACTAAGCGGCAGCCATTTCAAAAAATTTAAACAGTGAATGCACATATATGCTTGGCTATACATCTTTCTGTAAAATTTCAGTACATTCAGAGCATTTTAAGAAAAATAAAAATTTTCCCGTTTCCATAGCAACGGCAGCCATTTTGAAAATTTCAAAGTCAAAAGTCTCATCTATACATGCCAGTTAACAATAATATCAATTTTCATTAAGTTCAAAGCATTTTGAAATTTTTTGATATTTTAGCAGTTTCCATGGCAACGGTGGCCATTTTGGAAATTCCAAAGTCAAAAGTCTCATCTAGACTTGCCAGTCAACAATCATATTAAGTTTCATTAAGTTTGAAGCATTCTGAAATTTTTGAAATTTTTGCTCCTGTCTCCATGGTAACATAGTAGTTCCAATGATTGTGAAAATCATCGAAAACCTGTATATAGTAGATATCTATATTGTATAAAAATTTGATGATTTTAAGTTCAAACATACCAAAATTATTCTCCAAACCCTGAAGTTTTGGAGCATTTTGACCTTTTGCATTGTTTCCATGGTAACGGCAGCCATTTTGGAAATTCTAACTCCAAATGCCACATCTTTGAATGTTGGTCATCGTTACTGTGAAGTTTCATTAAGTTTGGAGCATTTTGATATTTTTGAAAATTTTGATGTAGTTTCCATGGCAACATAGTAGTTCCAATGATTGCCAAAATCATCCAACACCAGTATATAGTGGGCACCTACATTGTATTAAAATATAATGATTCTAAGTTTAAGCATCTCCAATAAATTCACCAAAACAAAAAGTGGATTTTTCACATTTGTTCCGTTTCCATGGTAACGGCAGCCATTTTTATGTTCTTAAGACCTACTGCAACCCGGAATTTTGTGTTCCTCATTATAGTGAACTATCATTAAGATTGGTTCCATTGGCTCCAAAAATCTGCCGGACAAAAAAGGTGGAAGAATAATAATAATAACAAAGAAACAGAAGAAAGCAATATGTCACCCGACATTGTCGATGATCGGGTGACATAATAATAATAATAAGAAGAAGAAAAAGAAACGAACAAGAACAATATCTCACCCAACTCCGTTGAGGGTGCCATAATAATAATAATAAAAAAAAGAAACAGAGGAAAGCAATATGTCACCCGACATTGTCGATCGGGTGACATAATAATACGCAGAAGTCGATTGATCAAAAGCGAATTAAAGGTATTTTCTTACATAAATTCAACGGAAAAGATATGTGGATTGATTGATTGATGGTTTGTGATCATGATTGATTAATAAATTGATTGATTGATCGTTTGATTGATTGATTGATTGATCGACTGATTGGCAGTTTGTAAAAAGGCGAGGGGACGTTTTTTTCGAATTTTGCACTTGATTAATTACTTGTTTGATATCAAAAATTGATTGATTGATCTCTTATCATGATCTGATCACTTTAATCATGATTTAATTGATTGATCAATACTTTGTATAGACTAAAATGGCACATTTTACATTGGTTTATTCATTGTCTATACGTTTTGTGCTGTTCAGTGACAAATATCTAACGCACAATTTTACACGTAGGATTGAGAAAAATACTCTCCTCCTCCTTTTACATTTGAAAAAAAAAATGAATGGCGATTGAGTTATTCTAACACTAGATTAGCATTTGCAAGCAATAGCGGAGGATGTCACCCTGTACTGGACATTGTCACAGTAGCAGCAACTATTTTGAGTGTACCAAAGTCAAATGGCACATCTATTATACATGCTGGAATTGGCATGTCTTTGATCCCCCCCCCCTTTTCTCTTCCCGTAGAATAAGTTTGAGTTCTATACATAGTTTGGGAATTCTTTATAATCTAAAAATAGACCCACGCGCGAGGAATAACGTGGCGTCACGTGATGCGCAAGTATATTATCGTGGACTTAGCACATTTATATTCTTTTTAGAGGGACCTTGGACAGACAACATGTGTATATATTGACGGAGCGGCATACTAACTGTTCATTTTTGTTCTTTAATAGCTCGAGTATCACACGATACATGTAGCTTATCTTGTACAATTAAATTACACGTTCATCGATTGATTTCAGCTAATGTGTATATTTTAGCAGGTGTGTGATTCACGGATGTGTACTTTAACGCAAGTACAGAAATGTCACTAATATGTACTCTTAGTGTTTCTCTCTCTCTCTCGGTGGCGATTTTCTCTTCAAAGCACGATTTTTGTATAGAATAGAAGCACGTTAAATTATATATTTTTTTCTTCTAGCATATTCTAGAAGATGTTTTGCAGTACAGATTTGTATTTGATCGTATGCACATACTCTTGATTACATAATTTTGCCTCAAATTTACGAGGTGTTTTATAAATAAAAAAGAATATGTGGTATGATTGCCAATGAGACAACTATCCACAAGAGACAAAATGACACAGAAATTAACAACTATAGGTCACTGTACGGCCTTCAACAATGAGCGAAGCCCATACCATCCAGGTTTCAATGGATTTGACCTACCATTTTAAGAGAGTAAAGGCTACTTTAAGCTTTTGAAGCATTTTAACCTTTTCTGCATTGTTTCCATGGTAACAACAGCCATTTTGGAAATTCCAAAGCCAAATATCACATCTACTAATGTTGCTCATCATTACTGTGAAGTTTCATAAGGTTTGGATCATTTTCATATTTTTGAAAATTTTGGTGTAGTTTCCATGGCAATATAGTAAGTTCAGTGATTGGCAAAATCATCCAAAACCAGTATATAGTGGGCACCTACATTGTATTAAAATATCATGATTCTAAGTTTATGCGTATTTAAATAATCCACCAGACTCTAAAATTTTATTTTTCACCTTTCTTTGGTTTCCATGGTGATGACATCCATTTTTAGTGGCAAAGTTGCACTGCAACTCGTTAGTCAGGGTTCCTTGTTATAGTGAACAACCATTAAGATTGGTGCATTAGGCGCCGAGAAAACTGCAGGACAAAATTAGGTGGAAGAATAATAATAATAATAATAATAATAATAATAATAATAAAAGAAACAGAGGAAAAGCAATATGTCACCCGACATTGTCGATCGGGTGACATAATAACAAAAACAGAGGAAAAGCAATATGTCACCCGACATTGTCGATCGGGTGACATAATAATACTCAAAAGTCGATTGATCAAAAGCAAATAAAACTATTTTCTTTCATAAATTCAACGGACAAGATCTGTGGGTTGATTGATTGATGGTTTGTGATCATGATTAATCAATAAATTGATTGATTGATTGATCGGCTGATTGACATTTGTAAAATGGCGAGGGACGTTTTTTTAATTTTGCACTTGATTTAATTACTTGTCTGCTATCAAAACTTGATTGATTGATTTCTTATCATGATCTGATCACTTTAATCATGATTTCATTGATTGATAAATACTTTGTATAGCCTAAAATGGCACATTTTACATTGGTTTATTCATTGTCTATACGTTTTGTTCTGTTCAGTGACAAATATCTAACGCACAATTTTACATGTAGGATTGAGAAAAATACTCTCCTCCTCATCTTACATTAGAAAAAATGAATGGCGATTGAGTTATTCTAACACTAGATTTGCTATTGCAAGCAATAGCGGAGGATGTCACCCTGTACTGGACGTTGTCACAGTAGCAGCAACCATTTTGAGTTTGCCAAAGTCAAATGGCAAATCTATTATACATTCTGGAATTGGCATGTCTTTGATCCCCCACCCCCCCTTTTCACTTTTTTTCTCTTCCCGTAGAATAAGTTTGAGTTCTATGCATAGTTTGGGAATTCTTTAGAATCTAAAATTAGACCCACGCGCGAGGAAGAACGCGGCGTCACGTGATGCGCAAGTATATTATCGTGGACTTAGCATATTTATATTCTTTTAGAGGGACCTTGGACAGACAACATGTGTATATATTGACGGAGCGGTATACTAACTGTTCATTTTGTTCTTTAATAGCTCGCGTATCACACGATGCATGTATCTTATCTTGTACAATTAAATTACACGTTCATCGATTGATTTCAGCTAATGTGTATATTTTAGCAGGTGTGTAATTCACGGATGTGTACTGTAATGCAAGTACAGAAATGTCATTAATATGTACTCTTAGTGTCTCTCTCTCTCTCTCTCTCTCTCTCTCTCTCTCTCTCTCTCTCTCTCTCTCTCTCTCTCTCTCGGTGGCGATTTTTTCTTCACAGCACGATTTTTGTATAGAATAGAATTGTATTTTATCGTATGCACATACTCTTGATTACGGAATTTTGCCTCAAATTTACGAGGTGTTTTATATATAAAAAAGAAGATGTTGTATGATTGCCAATCAGACAACTCTCCACAAGAGACCAAATGACACAGAAATTAACAACTACAGGTCACCGTACGGCCTTTAACAATGAGCAAAGCCCATACTGCATAGTCAGTTTATGTTGTTTTTGCTGGTTCCAAGGCAACGGCGGCCATTTTAAAATTCCAAAGACAAATAGCAACTCTGCAGATCTCAATTGACATTTCTGTGAAGTTTTATCAAGTTTGGAGCATTTTGAAATGTTTGGACATTTTTAATTTGTGCTGTTTCCATGGTAACAGTGACCGATTCAAAATTTTAAAGACATGTGCCACTTTGGCAGATGAACAGGAATATACCATGAAAGAATCATTGAATTTGACCTACCATTCTAAGTGAGTAAATGCTACTTTTAAGAATTTTCCATAGGGTCTAATGGTAAATGTTTGTCCAGTTTCCATAGTAATGGCAGCCATTTTGGAATTTCTAAATACGGTCAACACATCTTGGCATGCCAGATTACATTCCCATAAAGTTTCATCCAGTTGGGTCTTATAATGAAAGATTTAATGGATTTGCAATTTGAATTTTTTTCACATTTTTCTGTTTTCATGGTAACGGCAGCCATTTTTTATGTTCCAAAGACCTACTGCAACTCGAAATTTTGTGTTCCTCATTATAGTAAACAATCATTAAGATTCGTTCCATTGGCTCCAAAAAAACTGCTGGACAAAAATCATTGGAAGAATAATAATAATAACAAAGAAACAGAGGAAAAGCAATATGTCACCCGACATTGTCGATCGGGTGACATAATAATAATAATAATAAAAAAACAAACAGAAAAGCAACATGTCACCCGACAGTGTCGATCGGGTGACATAATAACAAAGAAACAGAGGAAAAGCAATATGTCACCCGACATTGTCGATCGGGTGACATAATAATAATAACAAGTAATCCTGTGTTAGAATGCTAACACAAAAGTCATAAAACGGCCCCCAACCATTGTTCTGCTGTTTCCATGGTAACGGCATTCACTTTGAAATTTCATAGTCGGATAGCACGTCTACACATGACAGGTCACATTACTTACAAGTTTCATAAAATTGGACCAATTTTCAAATTTAGGCATTCGTGTTTCCATGGTTACGGTGGCCATTTTGGAAATTCAAAGTCAAATGCCAAATCTACATAAGACAGTCAACATTTCTGTTTCCATGGTAATTTCATAAAGATTGGACCAAATCTAGATTTTTCGCATTTTTGTTGTTTCCATGGCAACGGCGGCCATTTTCGAAATTCCAAAGTCAAATTCCAAATCTATATACACTCGTTAACATCTCTGTAAAATTTCATTAAATTTGAAGCATTTTAAAAATTTCACATTTTGCAGTTTCCATGGTAACGGCGGCCATTTTAAAAATTCCAAAGTCGAATTACAGCTACATATGGTGCTACCTGTAATAATCTATCATTATATAACATAAAAGTACATAGGGATAATTCAACACTATCACATGACAAATCACATGACTATTGTTCTAGAATGTTCCATGAAAATTGACCCCCTAAAATAATGCCAAGATGACCCTGGCTGAAATACAAAATGTGGAATGGACACCTGGACATCGGTCTCTTGTATTACACAAAACTTAAAGGTTCTACCAGTAACGAATCAATAGTCGAAAATGACCCCACCCATGTTCCGGCCCCAAAAGTGCCAAGTTGACCCCCATTTGAAATAAAAATAGCGAATGCACCCCTAGGGATACTACCCCAACATCATACCAAATATAAAGTTTCCATCCTTTAAGGCTTGGAAGAAAATGGTCGGACAAATTAGGGTTAAGAATAATAATAATAACAAGTAATCCTGTGTTAGGATGCTAACACAAAAGTCATAAAACAGCCCCAACCATTGTTCTGCTGTTTCCATGGTAACGGCAGCCATTTTGAAATTTCATAGTCGAATAGCACATCTACACATGACAGGTCACATTATTACCAAGTTTCATAAAATTGGACCAATTTTCAAATTTGGGCATTTGTGTTTCCATGGTTACGGTGGCCATTTTGAAATTCCAAAGTCAAAAGCCACATCTACATTAGACAGTGAACATTTGTGTAAAGTTTCATTAAGTTTGAAGCATTTTGAATTTCTGACATTTTTGCAGTTTCCATGGCAACGGCGGCCATTTTGAAAATTCCAAAGTCAAATTCCAAATCTACATACACTGGTTAACATCTCTGTAAAATTTCATTAAATTTGAAGCATTTTAAAAATTTCACATTTTGCAGTTTCCATGGTAACGGCGGCCATTTTAAAATTCCAAAGTCGAATTACAGCTACATATGGTGCTACCTGTAATAATCTATCATTATATAACATAATAAAATGCTCCGCAGGGCGCAGCTTGATACCACCGCAGAGGTCGAACCCTGAATAGTTAGGGCAAGTATGGACACAACATTCAAGCTTGATACAGCTCTGAATTTGGATTGTGAATAAATATTTGACACAGCATAGGTTTCTGACACAGAATGAATGTGGTCTAAGAACTTAAAAATTTTAAATTGGACATTCACTTATTATGGTCCAATATCCAAAATCTAAATACATGGTTAGATTCAGCATATCAAAGAACCCCAAGAGTTCAATTTTTGATGAAATCAAACAAAGTTTAATTTTGGACCCTTTTGACCTCAATGTGGACAAAGTTGATAACGGGGCCCAAAATCAAAAATCTAAATACATGGTTAGATTCAGCATATTAAAGAACCCCATATATTCAATTTTTGTTGAAATCAAACAAAGTTTAATTTTGGACCCTGATTTGGACCAACTTGAAAACTGGGCCCATAATCAAAATCTAAATACATGTTTAGATTCAGCATATCAAAGAACCCTAAGAATTCAATTTTTGTTAAAATCAAACTAAGTTTAATTTTGGACCCTTTGGACCTTAATGTAGACCAATTTGAAAACAGGACCAAAAATTAAGAATCTAAATACACGGTTAGATTCGGCATATCAAAGAACCCAAATAATTCAATTTTTGATGAAATCAAACAAAGTTTAATTTTGGACCCTTTGGACCTCAATGTGGACCAATTTAAAAACGGGGCCCAAAATCCAAAAACTTAATACACGATTAGATTCAGCATATTAAAGAACCCCAAGAGTTCAAGAATAAAACCCCATTGAAATTGGTCAAGAAATAAGCAATTTATACAAAGTATCTTCTTTTGCACAATACTGTGCAATTGAATATTTCTTGCAATTGCGCAATACTGTGCAATTGAATATTTCTTGCTATTGCGCAATACTGTACAATTGACAATTTCTTGCTATTGCGCAATATTGTACTATTGGATATTTCTTGCTATTGCGCAATACTGTGCAATTGAAGATTTCTTGCTATTGCGCAATACTGTGCAATTGAAAATTTCTTGCTATTGCACAATACTTATTATATAATAATTTACACATCCTGTTAGGTGTGTATCTCCTGCCATATCATTATTATTTGCTTTTAAATATAAATCAGAAATAACCAACTTAAAATGGAAAATTTTAAAGAAAAAAAAAGGAAAAAGAACCCCCATTTTTGAACCCCTTATGATTCATCACCCCCAAACTCAATCCCAGCCTTCCCTTTGAGGTATGGTACCTTGCAGTACAATTTCAGAGAGATCCATACACTTGAACACAAGTTATTGTCTGGAAACTAGAAAAATGCTTATTTTTGGCCCCTTTTTGGCCCCTAATTCCTAAACGTTTACGGCAATTACCCCAAACTCAATTCCAGCTTTCCCTTTGTGATATGGAACCTTGTAGTACAATTTCAGAAAGATCCATACACTTACACACAAGTTATTGTCATGAAACTAGAAAATGCTTGTTTTTGCCCCTTTTGGCCCCTAATTCCTAAAATTTTGAGGCAATTACCCCAAAATCAATCCCAGCATTCCCTTTGTGATATGGAACCTTGTGGTACAATGTCAGAGATCCATACACTAACACACAAGTTATGTCTGGAAGTTACAAAATGCTTATTTTTGCCCTTTTGACCCCTAATTCCTTAACTGTTGGTACCATAACCCCCAAAATCAATCCCAACCTTCCTTTTGAGATAATGAACCTTATGATAAAATTTCATAGAGATCCATTCACTTAAACTAAAGTTAGAGTGCGAAACCAATGCGTCTTCGGACGACGACGACGACGCCGGACGACGACGCCGGACGACGACGACGACGACGACGACGACGACGACGACGACGACGACGACGACGCCAACGTCATACCAATATACGACCACAAAAATTTTTCCGGTCGTATAAAAGTACATAGGAATAATTCAACACTCTCACATGACTAATCACATGACTATTGTTCTAGAATGTTCCATGAAAATTGACCCCTAAAATAATGCCAAGATGACCCCGGGCTGAAATAAAAATGTGGAATGGACACCTGGACATCGGTCTCTTGTATTACACAAAACTTAAAGGTTCTACCAGTAGCGAATCAATAGTCGAAAATGACCCCACCCATGTTCCGGCCCCAAATAGTGCCAAGTTGACCCCCATTTGAAATAAAAATAGTGAATGCACCCTAGGGATACTACCCCAACATCATACCAAATATAAAGTTTCCATCATTTAAGGCTTGGAAGAAAATGGTCGGACAAATTAAGGTTAAGAATAATAATAAGAATAATAATAATAATAATAATAATAATAATAATAATAATAATAAGAAACGGGACAAAAACATAAAGTCCCCAAAACTCCGTTTTGCGACTTAACAACAAGTAATCCTGTGTTAGGATGCAAACACAAAAGTCGCCAAAACGGCCCCAACCATTGTTCTGCTGTTTCCATGGTAACGGCGGCCATTTTGAAATTTCATAGTCGGATAGCACATCTACACATGACAGGTCACATTACTTACTAGTTTTATAAAATTGGACCAATTTTCAAATTAAGGCATTCGTGTTTCCATGGTTACGGTGGATATTTTCGAAATTCGAAAGTCAAATGCCACATCTACATCAGACAGTCAACATTTGTATAAAGTTTCATTAAGTTTGGAGCATTTTGAATTTATTGACATTTTGCAGTTTCCATGGTAACGGCAGCCATTTTGAAAATTCCATAATCGGATGGCACATCTACATGACAGGTCACATTACTGTCAAGTTTCATAAAGATTGGACCAAATCTAGATTTTTCGCATTTTGTTGTTTCCATGGCAACGGCGGCCATTTTGGAAATTCAAAGTCAAATTCCAAATCTACTTACACTTCTTAACATCTCTGTAAAATTTCATTAAATTTGAAGCATTTTAAAAATTTCACATTTTTGCAGTTTCCATGGTAACGGCGGCCATTTTAAAAATTCAAAGTCGAATTACAGCTACATATGGTGCTACCTGTAATAATCTATCATTGTATAACATAAAAAGTACATAGGAATAATTGAACACTATCACATGACTAATCACATGACTATTGTTCCAGAATGTTCCATGAAAATTGACCCCTAAAATAATGCCAAGATGACCCTGGCTGAAATAAAAATTGTGGAATGGACACCTGGACATCGGTCTCTTGTATTACACAAAACTTAAAGGTTCTACCAGTAGCGAATCAATAGTCGAAAATGACCCCACCCATGTCCGGCCCCAAAAGTGCCTAGTTGACCCCATTTGAAATAAAAAATAGTGAATGCACCCTATGAATACTACCCCAACATCATACCAAATATAAAGTTTCCATCTTTTAAGGCTTGGAACAAAATGGTCGGACAAATTAGGGTTAAGAAGAATAATAATAATAACAAGTAATCCTGTGTTAGGATGCTAACACAAAAGTCATAAAACGGACCCCAACCATTGTTCTGCTGTTTCCATGGTAACGGCAGCCATTTTGAAATTTCATAGTCGGATAGCACATCTACACATGACAGGTCACATTACTTACAAGTTTCATAAAAATTGGACCAATTTTCAAATTTAGGCATTCGTGTTTCCATGGTTACGGTGGCCATTTTGGAAATTCCAAAGTCAAACGCCACATCTACATAAAACAGTTAACATTTGTGTAAAGTTTCATTAAGTTTGAAACATTTTGAATTTTTTGACATTTTTGCAGTTTCCATGGTAACGGCAGCCAATTTGAAAATTCTAAAGTCGGATGTCACATCTACACATGACAAGTCACATTACTGTCAAGTTTCAAAAGATTGGACCAAATCTAGATTTTTCGCATTTTTGTTGTTTCCATGGCAACGGCGGCCATTTTGGAAATTCCACAGTCAAATTCCAAATCTACATACACTCGTTAACATCTCTGTAAAATTTCATTAAATTTGAAGCATTTTAAAAAAATCACATTTTGCAGTTTCCATGGTAACGGCGGCCATTTTAAAAATTCAAAGTCGAATTACAGGTACATATGGTGCTACCTGTAATAATCTATCATTATATAACATAAAAGTACATAGGAATAATTCAACACTATCACATGACTAATCACATGACTATTGTTCTAGAATGTTCCATGAAAATTGACCCCTAAAATAATGCCAAGATGACCCGGGCTGAAATAAAAATGTGGAATGGACACCTGGACATCGGTCTCTTGTATTACACAAAACTTAAAGGTTCTACCAGTAGCGAATCAATAGTCGAAAATGACCCCACCCATGTTCCGGCCCCCAAGAAGTGCCAAGTTGACCCCATTTGAAATAAAAATAGCGAATGCACCCCTAGGACATTACCCCAACATCATACCAAATATAAAGTTTCCATCATTTAAGGCTTGGAAGAAAATGGTCGGACAAATTAGGGTTAAGAAGAATAATAATAATAATAATGATAATAATAATAATAATAATAATAATAATAATAAGAAGAAGAAGAAGAAACAGGACAAAAACATAAAGTCTCCAAAACTCCGTTTTGGCGACTTAACTAGATTTGCCATTGCAAGCAATAGCGGATGTCACCCTTCCCCATTGCCACTAAGTCGGCAGCCATTTCAAAAAAATTAACAGTGAATTCACATATATGCATGGCTAAACATCTCCTGTAAATTTTCAGTACATTCAGAGCATTTTAAAAATTTCACATTTTGTCGTTTCCATGGCAACGGCAGTCATTTTAAAATTTCAAAGTCAAAAGTCTCATCTATACTTGCCAGATAACAATAATATCAAGTTTCATTAAGTTCATAGCATTTTGAAAATTTTGACATTTTTGCAGTTTCCATGGCAACGGTGGCCATTTTGAAATTCCAAAGTCAAAAGTCTCATCCAGACCTGTCAGTCGACAATCATATTAAGTTTCATAAATTTTGAGCATTTTGAAATTTTTGAAATTTTGACATTTTGATGGTTCCTATGGTAACAGAGACCATTCCCAATATTTAATGGCAGATACCACATAGGTACATGGGAGGAACATACCATCAAAGTTTCAATCGATTTGACCTACCATTTAAAGAAAGCAAATGCTACTTTTAGGTTTTGGAGCATTTTGACCTGTTTTGCATTGTTTCCATGGTAACGGCAGACACTTTCGAAATTCCAACGCCAAATTGCACATCTACCAATGTTGCTGATCGTTACTGTGAAGTTTCATTAAATTTGGAGCATTTTGATATTTTTGAAATTTTTGGTGTAGTTTCCATGGCAACATAGTAGTTCCAATGATTGCCAAAATTATCCAAAACCACTATATAGTGGGCACCTATATTGTATTAAAATATACTGATTCTGAGTTTAAGCATATCCAAATAATTCACCAAAACAAAAAACTGGATTTTTTCACATTTGTTCCGTTTCCATGGTAACGGCAGCCATTTTGTCTGTTCTTAAGACCTACTGCAACCCGAAATTTTGTGTTCCTCATTATACTTAACTATCATTAAGATTAGTTCCATTGGCTCCAAAAACTGCCGGACAAAAATCATTGGAAGAATAAGAATAATAATAACAAAGAAACAGAGGAAAAGCAATATGTCACCCGATATTGTCGATCGGGTGACATAATATATAAGTATTCCTGTGTTAGGATGCTAACACAAAAGTCCCCAAAACGGCCCCAACCATTGTTCTGCTGTTTCCATGGTAACGGCATTCATTTTGAAATTTCATAGTCGGATAGCACGTCTACACATGACAGGTCACATTACTTACAAGTTTCATAAAATTGGACCAATTTTCAAATTTAGGCATTCGTGTTTCCATGGTTACGGTGGCCATTTTGAAATTCAAAGTCAAATGCCAAATCTACATAAGACAGTCAACATTTCTGTAAAGTTTCATTAAGTTTGAAGCATTTTGAATTTTTGACATTTTTGCAGTTTCCATGGTAACGGCAGCCATTTTGAAAATTCCAAAGTTGGATGGCACATCTACACATGACAGGTCACATTACTGTCAAGTTTCATAAAGATTGGACCAAATCTAGATTTTTCGCATTTTGTTGTTTCCATGGCAACGGCGGCCATTTTGGAAATTCAAAGTCAAATTCAAATCTACATACACTCGTTAACATCTCTGTAAAATTTCATTAAATTTGAAGCATTTTAAAATTTTCACATTTTGCAGTTTCCATGGTAACGGCGGCCATTTTAAAATTCCAAAGTCAAATGACAGCTACATATGGTGCTACCTGTAATAATCTATCATTATATAACATAAAAGTACATAGGAATAATTCAACACTATCACATGACTAATCACATGACTATTGTTCTAGAATATTCCATGAAAATTGACCCCTAAAATAATGCCAAGATGACCCGGGCTGAAATAAAAATGTGGAATGGACACCTGGACATCGGTCTCTTGTATTACACAAAACTTAAAGGTTCTACCAGTAGCGAATCAATAGTCGAAAAATGACCCCACCCATGTTCCGGCCCCCAAATAGTGCCAAGTTGACCCCCATTTGAAATAAAAAATAGTGAATGCACCCCTAGGGATACTACCCCAACATCATACCAAATATAAAGTTTCCATCATTTAAGGCTTGGAAGAAAATGGTCGGACAAATTAGGGTTAAGAAGAATAATAATAATAACAAGTAATCCTGTGTTAGGATGCTAACACAAAAGTCGCCAAAACGGCCCCAACCATTGTTCTGCTGTTTCCATGGTAACGGCAGCCATTTTGAAATTTCATAGTCGGATAGCACATCTACACATGACAGGTCACATTACTTACAAGTTTCATAAAAATTGGACCAATTTTCAAATTTAGGCATTCGTGTTTCCATGGTTACGGTGGCCATTTTGGAAATTCCAAAGTCAAATGCCACATCTACATAAGACAGTTAACATTTGTGTAAAGTTTCATTAAGTTTGAAGCATTTTGAATTTTTTGACATTTTTGCAGTTTCCATGGTAACGGCAGCCATTTTGAAAATTCCAAAGTCGGATGGCACATCTACACATGACAGGTCACATTACTGTCAAGTTTCATAAAGATTGGACCAAATCTAGATTTTTCGCATTTTTGTTGTTTCCATGGCAACGGCGGCCATTTTGGAAATTCCAAAGTGAAATTCCAAATCTACATACACTCGTTAACATCTCTGTAAAATTTCATTAAATTTGAAGCATTTTAAAAAAATTTCACATTTTTGCAGTTTCCATGGTAACGGCGGCCATTTTAAAAATTCCAAAGTCGAATTACAGCTACATATGGTGCTACCTGTAATAATCTATCATTATATAACATAAAAAGTACATAGGAATAATTCAACACTATCACATGACTAATCACATGACTATTGTTCTAGAATGTTCCATGAAAATTGACCCCTAAAATAATGCCAAGATGACCCTGGCTGAAATAAAAATGTGGAATGGACACCTGGATATCGGTCTCTTGTATTACACAAAACTTAAAGGTTCTACCAGTAGCGAATCAATAGTCGAAAAATGACCCCACCCATGTTCCGGCCCCCAAAAGTGCCAAGTTGACCCCCATTTGAAATAAAAAATAGTGAATGCACCCCTAGGGATACTACCCCAACATCATACCAAATATAAAGTTTCCATCATTTAAGGCTTGGAAGAAAATGGTCGGACAAATTAGGGTTAAGAAGAATAATAATAATAATAATAATAATAATAATAATAAGAAACGGGACAAAAACATAAAGTCTCCAAAACTCCGTTTTGGCGACTTAATAATAACAAGTAATCCTGTGTTAGGATGCTAACACAAAAGTCGCCAAAACGGCCCCCAACCATTGTTCTGCTGTTTCCATGGTAACGGCAGCCATTTTGAAATTTCATAGTCGGATAGCACATCTACACATGACAGGTCACATTACTTACAAGTTTCATAAAAATTGGACCAATTTTCAAATTTAGGCATTCGTGTTTCCATGGTTACGGTGGCCATTTTGAAATTCCAAAGTCAAATGCCACATCTACATAAGACAGTTAACATTTGTGTAGAGTTTCATTAAGTTTGAAGCATTTTGAATTTTTGACATTTTGCAGTTTCCATGGTAACGGCAGCCATTTTGAAAATTCCAAAGTCGGATGGCACATCTACACATGACAGGTCACATTACTGTCAAGTTTCATAAAGATTGGACCAAATCTAGATTTTTCGCATTGTTGTTGTTTCCATGGCAACGGCGGCCATTTTGGAAATTCCAAAGTCAAATTCCAAATTTACATATACTCGTTAACATCTCTGTAAAATTTCATTAAATTTGAAGCATTTTAAAAATTTCACATTTTGCAGTTTCCATGGTAACGGCGGCCATTTTAAAATTCCAAAGTCGAAATACAGCTACATATGGTGCTATCTGTAATAATCTATCATTATATAACTTAAAAAGTACATAGGAATAATTCAACACTATCACATGACTAATCACATGACTATTGTTCTAGAATGTTCCATGAAAATTGACCCCTAAAATAATGCCAAGATGACCCCGGGCTGAAATAAAAATGTGGAATGGACACCTGGACATCGGTCTCTTGTATAACATAAAACTTAAAGGTTCTACCAGTAGCGAATCAATAGTCGAAAATGACCCCACCCATTGTCCGGCCCCAAAAGTGCCAAGTTGACCCCATTTGAAATAAAAATAGTGAATGCACCCTAGGGATACTACCCCAACATCATACCAAATATAAAGTTTCCATCATTTAAGGCTTGGAAGAAAATGGTCGGACAAATTAGGGTTAAGAAGAATAATAATAATAATAGTAATCATGTGTTAGGCGACTTAACACAAAAGTAGGATGTTAACACAAAAGTCGCTAAAACGGCCCCCAACCATTGCTCTTCTGTTTCCATGGTAACGGCAGCCATTTTGAAATTTCAAAGTCAGATATCACATCTACACATGACAGGTCACATTACTTACAAGTTTCATAAAATTGGACCAATTTTCAAATTTAGGCATTTGTGTTTCCATGGTTACGGTGGCCATTTGGAAATTCCAAAGTCAAATGCCATATCTACATAAGACAGTCAACATTTGTGTAAAGTTTCATTAAGTTTGAAGCATTTTGAATTTTTGACATTTTGCAGTTTCCATGGTAACGGCAGCTATTTGGAAAATTCCAAAGTCGGATGGCACATCTACACATGACAAGTCACATTACTGTCAAGTTTCATAAAGATTGGACCAAATCTAGATTTTTCGCATTTTGTTGTTTCCATGGCAACGGCGGCCATTTTCGAAATTCCAAAGTCAAATTCCAAATCTATATACACTCGTTAACATCTCTGTAAAATTTCATTAAATTTGAAGCATTTCAAAAAAATTCACATTTTGCAGTTTCCATGGTAACGGCGGCCATTTTAAAATTCCAAAGTCGAATTACAGCTACATATGGTGCTACCTGTAATAATCTATCATTATATAACATAAAAAGTACATAGGGATAATTCAACACTATCACATGACAAATCACATGACTATTGTTCTAGAATGTTCCATGAAAATTGACCCTAAAATAATACCAAGATGACCCGGGCTGAAATAAAAATGTGGAATGGACACCTGGACATTGGTCTCTTGTATTACACAAAACTTGAAGGTTCTACCAGTAGCGAATCAATAGTCGAAAATGACCCCACCCATGTTCCGGCCCCCAAATAGTGCCAAGTTGACCCCATTTGAAATAAAAATAGTGAATGCACCCCTAGGGATACTACCCCAACATCATACCAAATATAAAGTTTCCATCATTTAAGGCTTGGAAGAGAATGGTCGGACAAATTAGGGTTAAGAAGAATAATAATAACAAGTAATCCTGTGTTAGGATGCTAACACAAAAGTCGCCAAAACGGCCTCCAACCATTGTTCTTCTGTTTCCATGGTAACGACAGCCATTTTGAAATTTCATAGTCGGATAGCACATCTACACATGACAGGTCACATTACTTACAAGTTTTATAAAATTGGACCAATTTTCAAATTTAGGCATTCGTGTTTCCATGGTTACGGTGGCCATTTTGAAATTCCAAAGTCAAATGCCACATCTACATAAGACAGTTAACATTTGTGTAAAGTTTCATTAAGTTTGAAGCATTTTGAATTTTTGACATTTTGCAGTTTCCATGGTAACGGCAGCCATTTTGAAAATTCCAAAGTCGGATGGCATATCTACACATGACAGGTCACATTACTGTCAAGTTTCATAAAGATTGGACCAAATCTAGATTTTTCGCATTTTTGTTGTTTCCATGGCAACGGCGGCCATTTTCGAAATTCCAAAGTCAAATTCCAAATCTATATACACTCGTTAACATCTCTGTAAAATTTCATTAAATTTGAAGCATTTCAAAAATTTCACATTTTGCAGTTTCCATGGTAACGGCGGCCATTTTAAAAATTCAAAGTCGAATTACAGCTACATATGGTGCTACCTGTAATAATCTATCATTATATAACATAAAAAGTACATAGGATAATTCAACACTATCACATGACAAATCACATGACTATTGTTCTAGAATGTTCCATGAAAATTGACCCCTAAAATAATACCAAGATGACCCAGGCTGAAATAAAAATGTGGAATGGACACCTGGACATTGGTCTCTTGTATTACACAAAACTTGAAGGTTCTACCAGTAGCGAATCAATAGTCGAAAAATGACCCCACCCATGTTCCGGCCCCAAATAGTGCCAAGTTGACCCCATTTGAAATAAAAAATAGTGAATGCACCCCTAGGATACTACCCCAACATCATACCAAATATAAAGTTTCCATCATTTAAGGCTTGGAAGAGAATGGTCGGACAAATTAGGGTTAAGAAGAATAATAATAACAAGTAATCCTGTGTTAGGATGCTAACACAAAAGTCGCCAAAACGGCCTCCAACCATTGTTCTGTTGTTTCCATGGTAACGACAGCCATTTTGAAATTTCATAGTCGGATAGCACATCTACACATGACAGGTCACATTACTTACAAGTTTTATAAAATTGGACCAATTTTCAAATTTAGGCATTCGTGTTTCCATGGTTACGGTGGCCATTTTGAAATTCCAAAGTCAAATGCCACATCTACATAAGACAGTTAACATTTGTGTAAAGTTTCATTAAGTTTGAAGCATTTTGAATTTTTGACATTTTTGCAGTTTCCATGGTAACGGCAGCCATTTGAAAATTCCAAAGTCGGATGGCATATCTACACATGACAGGTCACATTACTGTCAAGTTTCATAAAGATTGGACCAAATCTTGATTTTTCGCATTGTTGTTGTTTCCATGGCAACGGCGGCCATTTTCGAAATTCCAAAGTCAAATTCCAAATCTACATACACTCGTTAACATCTCTGTAAAATTTCATTAAATTTGAAGCATTTTAAAAATTTCACATTTTGCAGTTTCCATGGTAACGGCGGCCATTTTAAAAATTGCCAAAGTCGAATTACAGCTACATATGGTGCTACCTGTAATAATCTATCATTATATAACATAAAAAGTACATAGGATAATTCAACACTATCACATGACAAATCACATGACTATTGTTCTAGAATGTTCCATGAAAATTGACCCCAAAATAATACCAAGATGACCCCGGGCTGAAATAAAAAATGTGGAATGGACACCTGACATTGATCTCTTGTATTACACAAACTTGAAGGTTCTACCAGTAGCGAATCAATAGTCGAAAATGACCCCACCCATGTTCCGGCCCCCAAATAGTGCCAAGTTGACCCCATTTGAAATAAAAAATAGTGAATGCACCCTAGGGATACTACCCCAACATCATACCAAATATAAAGTTTCCATCATTCAAGTCTTGAAGAAAATGGTCGGACAAATTAGGGTTAAGAATAATAATAATAACTAGATTTGCCATTGCAAGCAATAGCGGATGTCACCCTTCCCCCCATTGCCGCTAAGTGGCAGCCATTTCAAAAATTTTAAACAGTGATTGCACGTATATGCATGGCAATTCATCTTTCTACAAATTTTCAGAACATTTGAAACATTTTGAAATTTTGAAATTTTTGATGTTTCCATGGCAACGGCAGCCATTTTGAAATTCCAACGCCAATTGTTGTTTCACACATGACAATCAACATTATTGTGAAGTTTCATTAAGTTCGAGACATTCTGAATTTTGAAAATTTTCGCTGCTGTATCCATGGTAACATAGTAGTTCCAATGATTGTCAAAATCATTCAAAACCTGTATAAAGTCGACAACTATATTGTATGAAAATTTGATGATTCTAAGTTAAAGCATACCAAAATTATTCACCAAACCATGAAGTTTTTGGAGCATTTTGACTTGTTTTGCATTGTTTCCATGGTAACGGCAGACATTTTGAAATTCCAAAACCAAATTCCACATCTACAAATGTTGCTCATCGCTACTGTGAAATTTCATCAAGTTTTGAGCATTTTGATATTTTGGAAATTTTGGTGTCGTTTCCATGGCAACATAGTAGTTCCAATGATTGCCAAAATCAGTCAAAACCTGTATATAGTGGACACCTACCTTGTATCAAAATTTAATAATTTTAAGTTCCTGCATATTCAAATAATTCATTAAACCCCAAAATTTTATTTTTTACTATTGTTCTGTTTCCATGGTAACGGCAGCCATTTTTTAGTGCCAAAGTTCCACTGCAACGCAAAAGTTGGTGTTCCTCATTATAGTAAACAATCATTTAAATTGGTTCCATATTCTCCAAGAAAACTGCCGGACAAAATAGGTGGAAGTATAATAATAATAATAATAATAATAATACAGAAAAGAAACAGAGGAAAAGCAATATGTCACCCGACATTGTCGATCGGGTGACATAATAATAACAAAGAAACAGAGGAAAAGCAATATGTCACCCGACATTGTCGATCGGGTGACATAACTAGATTTGCCATTGCAAGCAATAGCGGATGTCACCTTCCACACATTGACAATAAGCGGCACCCATTTAAAAAAATTAACAGTGAATGCATATATCATGTATATGCATGGCTATACATCTTTCTGTAAATTTTCAGTTCATTCAGAGCAATTACAACATTTTCACATTTTTGTCGTTTCCATGGCAACGGCAGCCATTTTGAAAATTTTAAAATCAAAAGACTCATCTATAATATCCGGTTAACAATAATATCACGTTTCATTAAGTTTGAAGCATTTTGAAAATATTTGACATTTTTGCAGTTTCCATGGGAACGGTGGCCATTTTGGAAAATCCAACTTCAAAATTCTCATCCAGACTTGCCAGTCAACAATCCTATGAAGTTTCATCAATTTTAAAGCATTTTGAAATTTTTGAAAATTTTGACATTTGTGATGGTTCCTATGGTAACAGAGACCGTTTCGAAATTTTAATGACAGGTGCCACATTGGTACATTGGAGGGAACATACCATCAAAGTTTCAAAGGATTTGACCTACCATTTTAAGAAAGTTAATGTTACTTTTAGGTTTTGGAGCATTTTGACTTGTTTTGCATTGTTTCCATGGTAACGGCAGACATTTTGAAATTCAACGCCAAATTCCACATCTACCAATGTTGCTCATCCTTACTGTGAAGTTTCAAAAAATTTGAGCATTTTGATATTTTTGAAATTTTGGTGTTGTTTCCATGGCAACATAGTAGTTCCAATGAGTGCAAAATCATCTAAAACCAGTATATAGTCGGCACCTTCATGGTATTAAAATATAATGATTCTAAGTTTAAACATCTCCAAATAATTCACCAAAACCAAAAACTGGATTTTTTCACAATTGTTCCGTTTCCATGGTAACGGCATCCATTTTTAATGTTCTTAAGACCTACTGCAACCCGAAATTTTGTGTTCCTCATTATAATTAACTATCATTAAGTTTGGTTCCATTGGCTCCAAAAAAACTGCCGGACAAAATTAGGTGGAAGAATAATAATAAAAAAAGAAACGGAGGAAAGCAATATGTCACCCGACATTGTCGATCGGGTGACATAATAACAAAGAAACAGAGGAAAAGCAATATGTCACCCGACATTGTCGATCGGGTGACATAACTAGAATTGCCATTGCAAGCAATAGCGGATGTCACCCTTCCCCTATTGCCACTAAGCGGCAGCCATTTCAAAAAATTTAAACAGTGAATGCACATATATGCTTGGCTATACATCTTTCTGTAAAATTTCAGTACATTCAGAGCATTTTAAGAAAAAGAAAAATTTTCCCGTTTCCATAGCAACGGCAGCCATTTTGAAAATTTCAAAGTCAAAAGTCTCATCTATACATGCCAGTTAACAATAATATCAATTTTCATTAAGTTCAAAGCATTTTGAAATTTTTTGATATTTTAGCAGTTTCTATGGCAACGGTGACCATTTGGAAATTCCAAAGTCAAAGTCTCATCTAGACTTGCCAGTCAACAATCATATTAAGTTTCATTAAGTTTGAAGCATTCTGAAATTTTGAAATTTTTCCTCCTGTCTCCATGGTAACATAGTAGTTCCAATGATTGTGAAAATCATCGAAATCCTGTATATAGTGGACATCTATATTGTATAAAAATTTGATGATTTTAAGTTCAAGCATACCAAAATTATTCACCAAACCCTGAAGTTTTTGGAGCATTTTGACCTTTTGCATTGTTTCCATGGTAACGGCAGCCATTTTGAAATTTAACTCCAAATGCCACATCTTTCAATGTTGCTCATCGTTACTGTGAAGTTTCATTAAGTTTGGAGCATTTTGATATTTTTGAAATTTTTGATGTCGTTTCCATGGCAACATAGTAGTTCAATGATTGCCAAAATCATCCAACACCAGTATATAGTGGGCACCTACATAGTATTAAAATATGATGATTCTAAGTTTAAGCATATCCAAATAGTTCACCAAAACCAAAACTGGAATTTTTCACATTTGTTCCGTTTCCATGGTAACGGCAGCAATTTTTATGTTCTTAAGACCTACTGCAACCCGAAATTTTGTGTTCCTCATTATAGTGAACTATCATTAAGATTGGTTCCATTGGCTCCAAAAAATCTGCCGGACAAAAAAGTTGGAAGAATAATAATAATAACAAAGAAACAGAGGAAAAGCAATATGTCACCCGACATTGTCGATCGGGTGACATAATAACTAGATTTGTAATTTGCAATAACGGATGGCACCCTTCCCCTTGCCAGGCGAGCGGCAGCCATTTTGAAAATTCCAAAGTCAAAGAGCGCATCTACACATGCAAATTATCATTTTGTAAAGTTTCATTAAGTTTGGAGCATTTTGAAATTTTTGACATTTTGCTGTTTCCATGGTTACGGCGGCCATTTTGAAAATTCCAACTTCAAAATGCAACTCTGCCCATGCCAGTATCCATTTCTGTAAAGTTGCATCCAGTTTTGGCGACTTAATAATAAGAAACAGGACAAAAACAATAAGTCTCCAAAACTCCGTTTTGGCGACTTAATAAGAAACGGGACAACCCTGTACTGGACATTGTCACAGTTCAGCAACCACTTAAAGTGTACCAAAGTCAAATGGCACATCTATTATACATGCTGGAATTGGCATGTCTTTGATCACCCCCTTTTTTTTTCTCATCCCGTAGAATAGGTTTGAGTTCTATACATAGTTTGGGAATTCTTTAGAATCTAAAATTAGACCCACGCGCGAGGAAGAACGTGGCGTCACGTGATGTGCAAGTATATTATCGTGGACTTAGCATATTTATATTCTTTTTAGAGGGGACCTTGGACAGACAACATGTGTATATATTGACGGAGCGCCATACTAACTGTTCATTTTGTTCTTTAATAGCTCGCGTATCACACGATACTTGTATCTTATTTTGTACAATTAAATTACACGTTCATCGATTGATTTCAGCTAATGTGTATATTTTAGCAGGTGTGTAATTCACGGATGTGTACTGTAATGCAAGTACAGAAATGTCACTAATATGTACTCTTAGTGTTTCTCTCTGTCGGTGGCCATTTCTCTTCACAGCACGATTTTTGTATAGAATAGAAGCACGTTAAATTATATATTTTTTTTCTTCTAGCTTATTCCAGAAGATGTTTTGCAGTACTGATTTGTATTTGATCGTATGCACATACTCTTGATAACGGAATTTTGCCTCAAATTTACGAGGTGTTTTATATATAAAAAGAAGATGTGGTATGATTGCCAATGAGACAACTCTCCGCAAGAGACCAAATGACACAGAAATTAACAAGAATAGGTCAATGTACGGCCTTCAACAATGAGCAAAGCCCATACTGCATAGTCAGTTTATGTTTGTATTTTTGTTGTTTCCATGGCAACGGCGGCCATTTTGAAAATTCAAAGACAAATAGCAACTCTGCACATCTCAGTTGACATTTCAGTGAAGTTTTATCAAGTTTGGGGCATTTTGAAATTTCTGAAATTTTTGAAATTTTGGCTGGTTTCCATGGTTACAAAGACCATTCCCAAAATGTAATGACAGATGCCACATTGGTACATGGGAGGAACATACCATCAAAGTTTCAATGGATTTGACCTACCATTTTAAGAGAGTAAAGGCTACTTTAAGGTTTTGAAGCATTTTGACCTTTTTGCATTGTTTCCATGGTAACGGCAGCCATTTTGGAAATTGCAAAGTCAAACTGCTGTTGCATATGCTGCTACCCATTATAATATACCATCATATAACATTTTATGTCTCTAGAATTAATGCAACACTGATGTTCTAGAATGTTCCATGAAAATTCACCCCTCAAATTATGCCAAGGAGACCCCTACTGAAATAAAAAAGTTCCATGTTGAAGCAGACATGTGTCTCTTAATATTCATAAAAGTAATCATAATTCCATCTACTCTACATACAGTAGCAAATTTAAGAAATGTAAAATAAATTTGACCCCACCCATCTTTGAGCCCCTAATTATGCCAAGATGACACCCTGGTATCATGAACATTGGGTTCTGCAACCCCATGATGCAGACCCATACCCAGAAAAATATAAAGTTTCCATCCTCTATAGCTTCCAAGAAAATGGTAGGACAGTTTAAAGGTTTAGAAAAGAAGAATAAGAATAATAATAAGAAGAAACGGGACAAAACAATAAGTCTCCAAAACTCCGTTTTGGCGACTTAATAATAGAAACAGGACAAAAACAATAAGTCTCCAAAACTCCGTTTTGGCGACTTATCTAGATTTGCTATTGCAAGCAATAGCGGAGGATGTCACCCTGTACTGAACATTGTCACAGTAGCAGCAACCACTTAAAGTGTACCAAAGTCAAATGGCACATCTACTATACATGCTGGAATTGGCATGTCTTTGACCCCACCCTCCTTTTTTTTCTCATCCCGTAGAATAGGTTTGAGTTCTATACATAGTTTGGGAATTCTTTAGAATCTAAAATTAGACCCACGCGCGAGGAAGAACGTGGCGTCACGTGATGTGCAAGTATATTATCGTGGACTTAGCATATTTATATTCTTTTAGAGGGACCTTGGACAGACAACATGTGTATATATTGACGGAGCGCCATACTAACTGTTCATTTTGTTCTTTAATAGCTCGCGTATCACACGATACTTGTATCTTATTTTGTACAATTAAATTACACGTTCATCGATTGATTTCAGCTAATGTGTATATTTTAGCAGGTGTGTAATTCACGGATGTGTACTGTAATGCAAGTACAGAAATGTCACTTATATGTACTCTTAGTGTTTCTCTCTCTGTCGGTGGCCATTTCTCTTCACAGCACGATTTTGTATAGAATAGAAGCACGTTAAATTATATATTTTTTCTTCTAGCTTATTCCAGAAGATGTTTTGCAGTACTGATTTGTATTTGATCGTATGCACATACTCTTGATAACGGAATTTTGCCTCAAATTTACGAGGTGTTTTATATATAAAAAGAAGATGTGGTATGATTGCCAATGAGACAACTCTCCGCAAGACACCAAATGACACAGAAATTAACAAGTATAGGTCAATGTACGGCCTTCAACAATGAGCAAAGCCCATACTGCATAGTCAGTTTATGTTTGTATTTTTGTTGTTTCCATGGCAACGGCGGCCATTTTGAAAATTCAAAGACAAATAGCAACTCTGCACATCTCAGTTGACATTTCAGTGAAGTTTTATCAAGTTTGGGGCATTTTGAAATTTCTGAAATTTTGAAATTTTGGCTGGTTTCCATGGTTACAAAGACCATTCCCAAAATGTAATGACAGATGCCACATTGGTACATGGGAGGAACATACCATCAAAGTTTCAATGGATTTGACCTACCATTTTAAGAGAGTAAAGGCTACTTTAAGGTTTTGAAGCATTTTGACCTTTTGCATTGTTTCCATGGTAACGGCAGCCATTTTGAAATTGCATAGTCAAACTGCTGTTGCATATGCTGCTACCCATTATAATATACCATCATATAACATTTTATGTCTCTAGAATTAATGCAACACTGATGTTCTAGAATGTTCCATGAAAATTCACCCCCTCAAATTATGCCAAGGAGACCCCTACTGAAATAAAAAGTTCCATGTTGAAGCAGACATGTGTCTCTTAATATTCATAAAAGTAATCATAATTCCATCTACTCTACATACAGTAGCAAATTTAAGAAATGTAAAATAAATTTGACCCCACCCATCTTTGAGCCCCCTAATTATGCCAAGATGACACCCTGGTATCATGAACATTGGGTTCTGCAACCCCATGATGCAGACCCATACCCAGAAAAATATAAAGTTTCCATCCTCTATAGCTTCCAAGAAAATGGTAGGACAGTTTAAGGGTTTAGAAAAGAATAATAAGAATAATAATAATAATAAGAAACGGGACAAAAAAAATAAGTCTCAAAACTCCGTTTTGGCGACTTAATTAATAAGAAACAGGACAACCCTGTACTGGACATTGTCACAGTTCAGCAACCACTTAAAGTGTACCAAAGTCAAATGGCACATCTATTATACATGCTGGAATTGGCATGTCTTTGATCCCCCTTTTTTTTTTTCTCATCCCGTAGAATAGGTTTGAGTTCTATACATAGTTTGGGAATTCTTTAGAATCTAAAATTAGACCCACGCGCGAGGAAGAACGTGGCGTCACGTGATGTGCAAGTATATTATCGTGGACTTAGCATATTTATATTCTTTTTAGAGGGGACCTTGGACAGACAACATGTGTATATATTGACGGAGCGCCATACTAACTGTTCATTTTGTTCTTTAATAGCTCGCATATCACACGATACTTGTATCTTATTTTGTACAATTAAATTACACGTTCATCGATTGATTTCAGCTAATGTGTATATTTTAGCAGGTGTGTAATTCACGGATGTGTACTGTAATGCAAGTACAGAAATGTCACTTATATGTACTCTTAGTGTTTTCTCTCTGTCGATGGCGATTTTCTCTTCACAGCACGATTTTGTATAGAATAGAAGCACGTTAAATTATATATTTTTTTTCTTCTAGCTTATTCCAGAAGATGTTTTGCAATACTGATTTGTATTTGATCGTATGCACATACTCTTGATAACGGAATTTTGCCTCAAATTTACGAGGTGTTTTATATATAAAAAAGAAGATGTGGTATGATTGCCAATGAGACAACTCTCCGCAAGACACCAAATGACACTGAAATTAACAAGTATAGGTCAATGTACGGCCTTCAACAATGAGCAAAGCCCATACTGCATAGTCAGTTTATGTTTGTATTTTTGTTGTTTCCATGGCAACGGCGGCCATTTTGAAAATTCAAAAGACAAATAGCAACTCTGCACATCTCAGTTGACATTTCAGTGAAGTTTTATCAAGTTTGGGGCATTTTGAAATTTCTGAAATTTTGAAATTTTGGCTGGTTTCCATGGTTACAAAGACCATTCCCAAAATGTAATGACAGATGCCACATTGGTACATGGGAGGAACATACCATCAAAGTTTCAATGGATTTGACCTACCATTTTAAGAGAGTAAAGGCTACTTTAAGGTTTTGAAGCATTTTGACCTTTTTGCATTGTTTCCATGGTAACGGCAGCCATTTTGAAATTGCATAGTCAAACTGCTGTTGCATATGCTGCTACCCATTATAATATACCATCATATAACATTTTATGTCTCTAGAATTAATGCAACACTGATGTTCTAGAATGTTCCATGAAAATTCACCCCTCAAATTATGCCAAGGAGACCCCTACTGAAATAAAAAGTTCCATGTTGAAGCAGACATGTGTCTCTTAATATTCATAAAAGTAATCATAATTCCATCTACTCTACATACAGTAGCAAATTTAAGAAATGTAAAATAAATTTGACCCCACCATCTTTGAGCCCCTAATTATGCCAAGATGACACCCTGGTATCATGAACATTGGGTTCTGCAACCCCATGATGCAGACCCATACCCAGAAAAATATAAAGTTTCCATCCTCTATAGCTTCCAAGAAAATGGTAGGACAGTTTAAGGGTTTAGAAAAGAAGAATAAGAATAATAATAATAATAAGAAACGGACAAAAACAATAAGTCTCCAAAACTCCGTTTTGGCGACTTAATTAATAAGAAACAGGACAACCCTGTACTGGGCATTGTCACAGTTCAGCAACCACTTAAAGTGTACCAAAGTCAAATGGCACATCTATTATACATGCTGGAATTGGCATGTCTTTGATCCCCCTTTTTTTTCTCATCCCGTAGAATAGGTTTGAGTTCTATACATAGTTTGGGAATTCTTTAGAATCTAAAATTAGACCCACGCGCGAGGAAGAACGTGGCGTCACGTGATGTGCAAGTATATTATCGTGGACTTAGCATATTTATATTCTTTTAGAGGGACCTTGGACAGACAACATGTGTATATATTGACGGAGCGCCATACTAACTGTTCATTTTGTTCTTTAATAGCTCGCATATCACACGATACTTGTATCTTATTTTGTACAATTAAATTACACGTTCATCGATTGATTTCAGCTAATGTGTATATTTTAGCAGGTGTGTAATTCACGGATGTGTACTGTAATGCAAGTACAGAAATGTCACTTATATGTACTCTTAGTGTTTCTCTCTCTGTCGGTGGCGATTTTCTCTTCACAGCACGATTTTGTATAGAATAGAAGCACGTTAAATTATATATTTTTTCTTCTAGCTTATTCCAGAAGATGTTTTGCAGTACTGATTTGTATTTGATCGTATGCACATACTCTTGATAACGGAATTTTGCCTCAAATTTACGAGGTGTTTTATATATAAAAAGAAGATGTGGTATGATTGCCAATGAGACAACTCTCCGCAAGACACCAAATGACACTGAAATTAACAAGTATAGGTCAATGTACGGCCTTCAACAATGAGCAAAGCCCATACTGCATAGTCAGTTTATGTTTGTATTTTTTGTTGTTTCCATGGCAACGGCGGCCATTTTGAAAATTCAAAAGACAAATAGCAACTCTGCACATCTCAGTTGACATTTCAGTGAAGTTTTATCAAGTTTGGGGCATTTTGAAATTTCTGAAATTTTTGAAATTTTGGCTGGTTTCCATGGTTACAAAGACCATTCCCAAAATGTAATGACAGATGCCACATTGGTACATGGGAGGGAACATACCATCAAAGTTTCAATGGATTTGACCTACCATTTTAAGAGAGTAAAGGCTACTTTAAGGTTTTTGAAGCATTTTGACCTTTTGCATTGTTTCCATGGTAACGGCAGCCATTTTGGAAATTGCATAGTCAAACTGCTGTTGCATATGCTGCTACCCATTATAATATACCATCATATAACATTTTATGTCTCTAGAATTAATGCAACACTGATGTTCTAGAATGTTCCATGAAAATTCACCCCTCAAATTATGCCAAGGAGACCCCTACTGAAATAAAAAAGTTCCATGTTGAAGCAGACATGTGTCTCTTAATATTCATAAAAGTAATCATAATTCCATCTACTCTACATACAGTAGCAAATTTAAGAAATGTAAAATAAATTTGACCCCACCCATCTTTGAGCCCCTAATTATGCCAAGATGACACCCTGGTATCATGAACATTGGGTTCTGCAACCCCATGATGCAGACCCATACCCAGAAAAATATAAAGTTTCCATCCTCTATAGCTTCCAAGAAAATGGTAGGACAGTTTAAGGGTTTAGAAAAGAAGAATAAGAATAATAATAATAAGAAACGGGACAAAAACAATAAGTCTCCAAAACTCCGTTTGGCGACTTAATTAATAAGAAACGGGACAACCCTGTACTGGGCATTGTCACAGTTCAGCAACCACTTAAAGTGTACCAAAGTCAAATGGCACATCTATTATACATGCTGGAATTGGCATGTCTTTGATCCCCCTTTTTTTCTCATCCCGTAGAATAGGTTTGAGTTCTATACATAGTTTGGGAATTCTTTAGAATCTAAAATTAGACCCACGCGAGGAAGAACGTGGCGTCACGTGATGTGCAAGTATATTATCGTGGACTTAGCATATTTATATTCTTTTAGAGGGACCTTGGACAGACAACATGTGTATATATTGACGGAGCGCCATACTAACTGTTCATTTTGTTCTTTAATAGCTCGCATATCACACGATACTTGTATCTTATTTTGTACAATTAAATTACACGTTCATCGATTGATTTCAGCTAATGTGTATATTTTAGCAGGTGTGTAATTCACGGATGTGTACTGTAATGCAAGTACAGAAATGTCACTTATATGTACTCTTAGTGTTTTCTCTCTGTCGGTGGCGATTTTCTCTTCACAGCACGATTTTTGTATAGAATAGAAGCACGTTAAATTATATATTTTTTTCTTCTAGCTTATTCCAGAAGATGTTTTGCAGTACTGATTTGTATTTGATCGTATGCACATACTCTTGATAACGGAATTTTGCCTCAAATTTACGAGGTGTTTTATATATAAAAAGAAGATGTGGTATGATTGCCAATGAGACAACTCTCCGCAAGACACCAAATGACACTGAAATTAACAAGTATAGGTCAATGTACGGCCTTCAACAATGAGCAAAGCCCATACTGCATAGTCAGTTTATGTTTGTATTTTTGTTGTTTCCATGGCAACGGCGGCCATTTTGAAAATTCAAAGACAAATAGCAACTCTGCACATCTCAGTTGACATTTCAGTGAAGTTTTATCAAGTTTGGGGCATTTTGAAATTTCTGAAATTTTGAAATTTTGGCTGGTTTCCATGGTTACAAAGACCATTCCCAAAATGTAATGACAGATGCCACATTGGTACATGGGAGGAACATACCATCAAAGTTTCAATGGATTTGACCTACCATTTTAAGAGAGTAAAGGCTACTTTAAGGTTTTGAAGCATTTTGACCTTTTTGCATTGTTTCCATGGTAACGGCAGCCATTTTGGAAATTGCATAGTCAAACTGCTGTTGCATATGCTGCTACCATTATAATATACCATCATATAACATTTTATGTCTCTAGAATTAATGCAACACTGATGTTCTAGAATGTTCCATGAAAATTCACCCTCAAATTATGCCAAGGAGACCCCTACTGAAATAAAAAGTTCCATGTTGAAGCAGACATGTGTCTCTTAATATTCATAAAAGTAATCATAATTCCATCTACTCTACATACAGTAGCAAATTTAAGAAATGTAAAATAAATTTGACCCCACCCATCTTTGAGCCCCTAATTATGCCAAGATGACACCCTGGTATCATGAACATTGGGTTCTGCAACCCCATGATGCAGACCCATACCCAGAAAAATATAAAGTTTCCATCCTCTATAGCTTCCAAGAAAATGGTAGGACAGTTTAAGGGTTTAGAAAAGAAGAATAAGAATAATAATAATAAGAAACGGGACAAAACAATAAGTCTCCAAAACTCCGTTTTGGCGACTTAATTAATAAGAAAGGACAACCCTGTACTGGACATTGTCACAGTTCAGCAACCACTTAAAGTGTACCAAAGTCAAATGGCACATCTATTATACATGCTGGAATTGGCATGTCTTTGATCCCCTTTTTTTTCTCATCCCGTAGAATAGGTTTGAGTTCTATACATAGTTTGGGAATTCTTTAGAATCTAAAATTAGACCCACGCGCGAGGAAGAACGTGGCGTCACGTGATGTGCAAGTATATTATCGTGGACTTAGCATATTTATATTCTTTTAGAGGGACCTTGGACAGACAACATGTGTATATATTGACGGAGCGCCATACTAACTGTTCATTTTGTTCTTTAATAGCTCGCATATCACACGATACTTGTATCTTATTTTGTACAATTAAATTACACGTTCATCGATTGATTTCAGCTAATGTGTATATTTTAGCAGGTGTGTAATTCACGGATGTGTACTGTAATGCAAGTACAGAAATGTCACTTATATGTACTCTTAGTGTTTCTCTCTCTGTCGGTGGCGATTTTCTCTTCACAGCACGATTTTGTATAGAATAGAAGCACGTTAAATTATATATTTTTTCTTCTAGCTTATTCCAGAAGATGTTTTGAAGTACTGATTTGTATTTGATCGTATGCACATACTCTTGATAACGGAATTTTGCCTCAAATTTACGAGGTGTTTTATATATAAAAAGAAGATGTGGTATGATTGCCAATGAGACAACTCTCCGCAAGACACCAAATGACACTGAAATTAACAAGTATAGGTCAATGTACGGCCTTCAACAATGAGCAAAGCCCATACTGCATAGTCAGTTTATGTTTGTATTTTTGTTGTTTCCATGGCAACGGCGGCCATTTTGAAAATTCAAAGACAAATAGCAACTCTGCACATCTCAGTTGACATTTCAGTGAAGTTTTATCAAGTTTGGGGCATTTTGAAATTTCTGAAATTTTTGAAATTTTGGCTGGTTTCCATGGTTACAAAGACCATTCCCAAAATGTAATGACAGATGGATTTGACCTACCATTTTAAGAGAGTAAAGGCTACTTTAAGGTTTTTGAAGCATTTTGACCTTTTTTGCATTGTTTCCATGGTAACGGCAGCCATTTTGGAAATTGCATAGTCAAACTGCTGTTGCATATGCTGCTACCCATTATAATATACCATCATATAACATTTTATGTCTCTAGAATTAATGCAACACTGATGTTCTAGAATGTTCCATGAAAATTCACCCCTCAAATTATGCCAAGGAGACCCCTACTGAAATAAAAAAGTTCCATGTTGAAGCAGACATGTGTCTCTTAATATTCATAAAAGTAATCATAATTCCATCTACTCTACATACAGTAGCAAATTTAAGAAATGTAAAATAAATTTGACCCCACCCATCTTTGAGCCCCCCTAATTATGCCAAGATGACACCCTGGTATCATGAACATTGGGTTCTGCAACCCCATGATGCAGACCCATACCCAGAAAAATATAAAGTTTCCATCCTCTATAGCTTCCAAGAAAATGGTAGGACAGTTTAAGGGTTTAGAAAAGAAGAATAAGAATAATAATAATAAGAAACGGGACAAAACAATAAGTCTCCAAAACTCCGTTTTGGCGACTTAATTAATAAACAGGACAACCCTGTACTGGACATTGTCACAGTTCAGCAACCACTTAAAGTGTACCAAAGTCAAATGGCACATCTATTATACATGCTGGAATTGGCATGTCTTTGATCCCCTTTTTTTTTCTCATCCCGTAGAATAGGTTTGAGTTCTATACATAGTTTGGGAATTCTTTAGAATCTAAAATTAGACCCACGCGCGAGGAAGAACGTGGCGTCACGTGATGTGCAAGTATATTATCGTGGACTTAGCATATTTATATTCTTTTAGAGGGACCTTGGACAGACAACATGTGTATATATTGACGGAGCGCCATACTAACTGTTCATTTTGTTCTTTAATAGCTCGCATATCACACGATACTTGTATCTTATTTTGTACAATTAAATTACACGTTCATCGATTGATTTCAGCTAATGTGTATATTTTAGCAGGTGTGTAATTCACGGATGTGTACTGTAATGCAAGTACAGAAATGTCACTTATATGTACTCTTAGTGTTTCTCTCTGTCGGTGGCCATTTTCTTCACAGCACGATTTTGTATAGAATAGAAGCACGTTAAATTATATATTTTTTTCTTCTAGCTTATTCCAGAAGATGTTTTGCAGTACTGATTTGTATTTGATCGTATGCACATACTCTTGATAACGGAATTTTGCCTCAAATTTACGAGGTGTTTTATATATAAAAAGAAGATGTGGTATGATTGCCAATGAGACAACTCTCCGCAAGACACCAAATGACACAGAAATTAACAAGTATAGGTCAATGTACGGCCTTCAACAATGAGCAAAGCCCATACTGCATAGTCAGTTTATGTTTGTATTTTTGTTGTTTCCATGGCAACGGCGGCCATTTTGAAAATTCAAAAGACAAATAGCAACTCTGCACATCTCAGTTGACATTTCAGTGAAGTTTTATCAAGTTTGGGGCATTTTGAAATTTCTGAAATTTTTGAAATTTTGGCTGGTTTCCATGGTTACAAAGACCATTCCCAAAATGTAATGACAGATGCCACATTGGTACATGGGAGGAACATACCATCAAAGTTTCAATGGATTTGACCTACCATTTTAAGAGAGTAAAGGCTACGTTAAGGTTTTTGAAGCATTTTGACCTTTTTGCATTGTTTCCATGGTAACGGCAGCCATTTTGGAAATTGCATAGTCAAACTGCTGTTGCATATGCTGCTACCCATTATAATATACCATCATATAACATTTTATGTCTCTAGAATTAATGCAACACTGATGTTCTAGAATGTTCCATGAAAATTCACCCCCTCAAATTATGCCAAGGAGACCCCTACTGAAATAAAAAGTTCCATGTTGAAGCAGACATGTGTCTCTTAATATTCATAAAAGTAATCATAATTCCATCTACTCTACATACAGTAGCAAATTTAAGAAATGTAAAATAAATTTGACCCCACCCATCTTTGAGCCCCTAATTATGCCAAGATGACACCCTGGTATCATGAACATTGGGTTCTGCAACCCCATGATGCAGACCCATACCCAGAAAAAATATAAAGTTTCCATCCTCTATAGCTTCCAAGAAAATGGTAGGACAGTTTAAGGGTTTAGAAAAGAAGAATAAGAATAATAATAATAAGTAATCCTGTGTTAGGATGCTAACACAAAAGTCGCCAAACGGCCCCAACCATTGTTCTGCTGTTTCCATGGTACCGGCAGCCATTTTGAAATTTCATAGTCGGATAGCACATCTACACATGACAGGTCACATTACTTACAAGTTTCATAAAAATTGGACCAATTTTCAAATTTAGGCATTCGTGTTTCCATGGTTACGGTGGCCATTTTGGAAATTCAAAAGTCAAATGCCACATCTACATAAGACAGTCAACATTTGTGTAACGTTTCATTAAGTTTGAAGCATTTTGAATTTTTTGACATTTTTGCAGTTTCCATGGTAACGGCAGCCATTTTGAAAATTCCAAAGTCGGATGGCACATCTACACATGACAGGTCACATTACTGTCAAGTTTCATAAAGATTGGACCAAATCTAGATTTTTCGCATTTTTGTTGTTTCCATGGCAACGGCGGCCATTTTGGAAATTCCAAAGTCAAATTCCAAATCTACATACACTCGTTAACATCTCTGTAAAATTTCATTAAATTTGAAGCATTTTAAAAATTTTCACATTTTGCAGTTTCCATGGTAACGGCGGCCATTTTAAAATTCCAAAGTCGAATTACAGCTACATATGGTGCCACCTGTAATAATCTATCATTATATAACATAAAAGTACATAGGAATAATTCAACACTATCACATGACTAATCACATGACTATTGTTCTAGAATGTTCCATGAAAATTGACCCCTAAAATAATGCCAAGATGACCCTGGCTGAAATAAAAATGTGGAATGGGCACCTGGACATCGGTCTCTTGTATTACACAAAACTTAAAGGTTCTACCAGTAGCGAATCAATAGTCGAAAAATGACCCCACCCATGTTCCTGCCCCCAAAAGTGCCAAGTTGACCCCATTTGAAATAAAAATAGCGAATGCACCCTACGGATACTACCCCAAAATCATACCGAATATAAAGTTTCCCTCATTTAAGGCTTGGAAGAAAATGGTCGGACAAATTAGGGTTAAGAATAATAATAATAATAATAATAATAATAATAATAATAAGAAACGGGACAAAACATAAAGTCTCCAAAACTCCGTTTTGGCGACTTAATAACTAGAATTGCCATTGCAAGCAATAGCGGATGTCACCTTCCCCATTGCCACTAAGCGGCAGCCATTTAAAAAATTGACATTGAATGCACATGTATATATGCATGACGTTATATCTTTCTGTAAATTTTCAGTACTTTCACAGCATTTTAAAAATCACGTTTTGACGTTTCCATGGTAACGGCAGCCATTTTGAAGATTTAATAGTCAAAGTTGTATCAACACTTGCCAGATAACATAAATGTCAAGTTTCAATAAGTTTGGAACATTTTCAAATTTTTTACTTTTTGCTGTTTCCATGGCAACGGTAGCCATTTTGGAAATTCCAACGCCAATTGCCGCTTCCACACATGCCAGTCAACATTATGGTGAAGTTTCATTAAGTTTGAAGCATTCTGAAATTTTTGAAGTTTTGCTCCTGTATCCATGGTAACATAGTAGTTCAATGATTGTCAAAATCATTCAAAACGTGTATACAGTGGACAACTATATTGTATAAAATTTGATGATTTTAAGTTGAAGCATACCAAAATTATTCACCAAACCCTGAAGTTTTGGAGCATTTTGACCTTTTGCATTGTTTCCATGGTAACGGCAGACATTTTGGAAATTCCAACGCCAAATTCCACATATACCAATGTTGCTCATCGTTACTATGAAGTTTCAAAAATTTGGAGTATTTTGATATTTTGAAATTTTGGTGTACTTTCCATGGCAACATAGTAGTTCCAATGATTGCTAAAATCATCCAACACCAGTATACAGTTGGTACCTACATTGTATCAAAATATAATGATTCTAAGTTTAAGCATCTCCAATAAATTCACCAAAACAAAAAAGTGGATTTTTTCACATTTGTTCCGTTTCCATGGTAACGGCAGCCATTTTTTATGTTCTTAAGACCTACTGCAACCCGGAATTTTGTGTTCCTCATTATAGTGAACTATCATTAAGATTGGTTCCATTGGCTCCAAAAAATCTGCCGGACAAAAAAAGGTGGAAGAATAATAATAATAACAAAGAAACAGAAGAAAAGCAATATGTCACCCGACATTGTCGATCGGGTGACATAATAACAAAGAAACAGAGGAAAAGCAATATGTCACCCGACATTGTCGATCGGGTGACATAACTAGATTTGCCATTGCAAGCAATAGCGGATGTCACCCTTCCCCCATTGCCACTAAGTGGCAGCCATTTCAAAAATGTTAAACCGGGATGCTTATATATGCATGGCTATACATGTTTCTGTAAATTTTCAGAACATTTAGAGCATTTTTGGTAATTTAAAAAGTTTTGACATGTTTGCAGTTTCCATGGCAACGGTGGCCATTTTGGAAATTCCAAAGTCAAAAGTCTCATCCGGACTTGCCAGTCATCAATTATATTAAGTTTCATAAATTTTGGAGCATTTTGAAATTTTTGACATTTTTTATGGTTCCTATGGTAACAGAGATCATTCTAAAAATTTAATGGCAGATACCACATTGGTACATGGGAGGGAACATACCATCAAAAGTTCAATCGATTTGACCTACCATTTTAAGAAAGTAAATGCTACTGTTAGGTTTTGGAGCATTTTGACCTGTTTTGCATTGTTTCCATGGTAACGGCAGACATTTTCGAAATTCCAACGCCAAATTGCACATCTACCAATGTTGCTCATCGTTACTGTGAAGTTTCATTAAATTTGGAGCATTTTGATATTTTGAAATTTTTGGTGTAGTTTCCATGGCAACACAGTAGTTCCAATGATTGCCAAAATCATCCAAAACCAGTATATAGTGGGCACCTACATTGTATTAAAATATAATGATTCTAAGTTTAAGCATATCCAAATAATTCATCAAAACCAAAACTGGATTTTTTCACATTTGTTCCGTTTCCATGGTAACGGCAGCCATTTTTTATGTTCTTAAGACCTACTGCAACCCGAAATTTTGTGTTCCTCATTATAGTTAACTATCATTAAGATTGGATCCATTGGCTCTAAAAATCTGCCGGACAAAAATCATTGGAAGAATAAGAATAATAATAACAAAGAAACAGAGGAAAAGCAATATGTCACCCGACATTGTCGATCGGGTGACATAATAAGAAACGGGACAAAAACAATAAGTCTCCAAAACTACGTTTTGGCGACTTAATTAATAAGAAAGGACAACCCTGTACTGGACATTGTCACAGTTCAGCAACCACTTAAAGTGTACCAAAGTCAAATGGCACATTTATTATACATGCTGGAATTGGCATGTCTTTGATCCCCCCTTTTTTCTCATCCCGTAGAATAGGTTTGAGTTCTATACATAGTTTGGGAATTCTTTAGAATCTAAAATTAGACCCACGCGCGAGGAAGAACGTGGCGTCACGTGATGTGCAAGTATATTATCGTGGACTTAGCATATTTATATTCTTTTTAGAGGGGACCTTGGACAGACAACATGTGTATATATTGACGGAGCGCCATACTAACTGTTCATTTTGTTCTTTAATAGCTCGCGTATCACACGATACTTGTATCTTATTTTGTACAATTAAATTACACGTTCATCGATTGATTTCAGCTAATGTGTATATTTTAGCAGGTGTGTAATTCACGGATGTGTACTGTAATGCAAGTACAGAAATGTCACTAATATGTACTCTTAGTGTTTCTCTCTGTTGGTGGCGATTTTCTTCACAGCACGATTTTGTATAGAATAGAAGCACGTTAAATTATATATTTTTTCTTCTAGCTTATTCCAGAAGATGTTTTGCAGTACTGATTTGTATTTGATCGTATGCACATACTCTTGATAACGGAATTTTGCCTCAAATTTACGAGGTGTTTTATATATAAAAAGAAGATGTGGTATGATTGCCAATGAGACAACTCTCCGCAAGACACCAAATGACACAGAAATTAACAAGTATAGGTCAATGTACGGCCTTCAACAATGAGCAAAGCCCATACTGCATAGTCAGTTTATGTTTGTATTTTTGTTGTTTCCATGGCAACGGCGGCCATTTTGAAAATTCAAAGACAAATAGCAACTCTGCACATCTCAGTTGACATTTCAATGAAGTTTTATCAAGTTTGGGGCATTTTGAAATTTCTGAAATTTTGAAATTTTGGCTGGTTTCCATGGTTACAAAGACCATTCCCAAAATGTAATGACAGATGCCACATTGGTACATGGAGGAACATACCATCAAAGTTTCAATGGATTTGACCTACCATTTTAAGAGAGTAAAGGCTACTTTAAGGTTTTGAAGCATTTTGACCTTTTTGCATTGTTTCCATGGTAACGGCAGCCATTTTGAAATTGCAAAGTCAAACTGCTGTTGCATATGCTGCTACCCATTATAATATACCATGATATAACATTTTATGTCTCTAGAATTAATGCAACACTGATGTTCTAGAATGTTCCATGAAAATTCACCCCTCAAATTATGCCAAGGAGACCCCCTACTGAAATAAAAAGTTCCATGTTGAAGCAGACATGCGTCTCTTAATATTCATAAAAGTAATCATAATTCCATCTACTCTACATACAGTAGCAAATTTAAGAAATCTAAAATAAATTTGACCCCACCCATCTTTGAGCCCCCTAATTATGCCAAGATGACACCCTGGTATCATGAACATTGGGTTCTGCAACCCCATGATGCAGACCCATACCCAGAAAAATATAAAGTTTCCATCCTCTATAGCTTCCAAGAAAATGGTAGGACAGTTTAAGGGTTTAGAAAAGAATAATAAGAATAATAATAATAAGAAGAAACGGGACAAAAACAATAAGTCTCCAAAACCCGTTTTGGCGACTTAATTAATAAGAACGGGACAACCCTGTACTGGACATTGTCACAGTTCAGCAACCATAAAGTGTACCAAAGTCAAATGGCACATCTATTATACATGCTGGAATTGGCATGTCTTTGATCCCCTTTTTTTCTCATCCCGTAGAATAGGTTTGAGTTCTATACATAGTTTGGGAATTCTTTAGAATCTAAAATCAGACCCACGCGCGAGGAAGAACGTGGCGTCACGTGATGTGCAAGTATATTATCGTGGACTTAGCATATTTATATTCTTTTAGAGGGGACCTTGGACAGACAACATGTGTATATATTGACGGAGCGCCATACTAACTGTTCATTTTGTTCTTTAATAGCTCGCGTATCACACGATACTTGTATCTTATTTTGTACAATTAAATTACACGTTCATCGATTGATTTCAGCTAATGTGTATATTTTAGCAGGTGTGTAATTCACGGATGTGTACTGTAATGCAAGTACAGAAATGTCACTAATATGTACTCTTAGTGTTTTCTCTCTATCGGTGGCGATTTTCTTCACAGCACGATTTTTGTATAGAATAGAAGCACGTTAAATTATATATTTTTTTCTTCTAGCTTATTCCAGAAGATGTTTTGCAGTACTGATTTGTATTTGATCGTATGCACATACTCTTGATAACGGAATTTTGCCTCAAATTTACGAGGTGTTTTATATATAAAAAGAAGATGTGGTATGATTGCCAATGAGACAACTCTCCGCAAGAGACCAAATGACACAGAAATTAACAAGTATAGGTCAATGTACGGCCTTCAACAATGAGCAAAGCCCATACTGCATAGTCAGTTTATGTTTGTATTTTTGTTGTTTCCATGGCAACGGCGGCCATTTTGAAAATTCAAAGACAAATAGCAACTCTGCACATCTCAGTTGACATTTCAATGAAGTTTTATCAAGTTTGGGGCATTTTGAAATTTCTGAAATTTTGAAATTTTGGCTGGTTTCCATGGTTACAAAGACCATTCCCAAAATGTAATGACAGATGCCACATTGGTACATGGGAGGAACATACCATCAAAGTTTCAATGGATTTGACCTACCATTTTAAGAGAGTAAAGGCTACTTTAAGGTTTTGAAGCATTTTGACCTTTTTGCATAGTTTCCATGGTAACGGCAGCCATTTGGAAATTCCAAAGTCAAACTGCTGTTGCATATGCTGCTACCCATTATAATATACCATCATATAACATTTTATGTCTCTAGAATTAATGCAACACTGATGTTCTAGAATGTTCCATGAAAATTCACCCTCAAATTATGCCAAGGAGACCCCTACTGAAATAAAAAGTTCCATGTTGAAGCAGACATGCGTCTCTTAATATTCATAAAAGTAATCATAATTCCATCTACTCTACATACAGTAGCAAATTTAAGAAATGTAAAATAAATTTGACCCCACCCATCTTTGAGCCCCCTAATTATGCCAAGATGACACCCTGGTATCATGAACATTGGGTTCTGCAACCCCATGATGCAGACCCATACCCAGAAAAATATAAATTTTCCATCCTCTATAGCTTCCAAGAAAATGGTAGGACAGTTTAAGGGTTTAGAAAAGAAGAATAAGAATAATAACTAGATTTGCCATTGCAAGCAATAGCGGATGTCACCCTTCCCCCATTGCCACTAAGCGGCAGCCATTTCATAAAAATTTAACAGTGAATGCATATATATGCATGGCTAAACATCTGCTGTAAATTTTCAGTACATTCAGAGCATTTTAAAAATTATCACATTTGTGTCGTTTCCATGGCAACGGCAGCCATTTTGAAAATTTCAAAGTCAAAAGTCTCATCTATACTTGCCAGTTAACAATAATATCAAGTTTCATTAAGTTCAAAGCATTTTGAAAATTTTTGACATTTTTGCAGTTTCCATGGCAACGGTGGCCATTTTGGAAATTCCAAAGTCAAAAGTCTCATCCAGACTTGCCAGTCAACAATCATATTAAGTTTCATAAATTTTGGAGCATTCTGAAATTTTTGAAATTTTGGACATTTTTGATGGTTCCTATGGTAACAGAGACCATTCCCAAAATTAAATGGCAGATACCACATTGGTACATGGGAGGGAACATACCATCAAAGTTTCAATCGATTTGACCTACCATTTTAAGAAAGTAAATGCTACTTTTAGGTTTTTGGAGCATTTTGACCTGTTTTGCATTGTTTCCATGGTAACGGCAGACATTTTCGAAATTCCAACGCCAAATTGCACATCTACCAATGTTGCTCATCGTTACTGTGAAGTTTCATTAAATTTGGAGCATTTTGATATTTTTGAAATTTTTGGTGTAGTTTCCATGGCAACACAGTAGTTCCAATGATTGCCAAAATCATCCCAAACCAGTATATAGTGATTCTAAGTTTAAGCATATCCAAATAATTCACCAAAACCAAAAGTGGATTTTTTCACATTTGTTCCGTTTCCATGGTAACGGCAGCCATTTTATGTTCTTAAGACCTACTGCAACCCGAAATTTTGTGTTCCTCATTATAGTTAACTATCATTAAGATTGGTTCCATTGGCTCCAAAAATCTGCCGGACAAAAATCATTGGAAGAATAAGAATAATAACTAGATTTGCTATTGCAAGCAATAGCGAAGGATGTCACCCTGTACTGGACATTGTCACAGTAGCAGCAACTATTTTGAGTGTACCAAAGTCAAATGACACATCTATTATACATGCTGCAATTGGCATGTCTTTCATTCCCCTGTTTCTCTCTTCCCGTAGAATAAGGTAGAATAAGTTTGAGTTCTATATATTGTTTGGGAATTCTTTAGAATCTAAAATTAGACCCACGCGCGAGGAAGAACGTGCCACACGTGATGCGCAAGTATATTATCGTGGACTTAGCATATTTATATTCTTTTTAGAGGGACCTTGGACAGACAACATGTGTATATATTGACAGAGCGGCATACTCACTGTTCATTTTGTTCTTTAATAGCTCGCGTATCACACGATACTTGTATCTTATTTTGTACAATTAAATTACACGTTCATCGATTGATTTCAGCTAATGTGTATATTTTAGCAGGTGTGTGATTCACGGATGTGTACTTTAATGCAAGTACAGAAATGTCACTAATATGTACTCTTAGTGTTTCTCTCTCTCGGTGGCGATTTTCTCTTCCAATAGATATAGGAAGATGTGGTATGAAAGCACGATTTTGTATAGAATAGAAGCACGTTGAATTATATATTTTTCTCTTCTAGCATAATCTAGAAGATGTTTTCATTAAGTTTGGAGCATTTTGAAATTTTTTGAAACTTTTGCTGTTTCCATGGTAACGCTGACCATTTCCAAAATTCCAAAGACACATGCCACATTGACTGTTGGCATGTTACATATGAGTGAAGTTTTATTTGGTTTGATCTTATATTCTTTGAGAAAATGCTACTTTAATGGATTTTCCCATTGGGACAATGTTAAACTTTTGGCCTATTTCCATGGCAATGGCAGCCATTTTGGAACTTCTTAATATTGTCAGTGGTTCCACTCATTACAGGCAACATTTCCATAAAGTTTCATTTGGATTGGTCCATCAATGAAAGATTTAGCTTTTTGGAATTTTTTTTACATTTTTGCAGTTTCCATGGTAACGGTGGCCATTTAAAAAATTCCAAAGTGTTCCTGCACAACTAGAGTTGGTGGTCCTCATTGTGGTACCCATTCATTAAATTAGGTCTACTAATCTATGAGAAAACGGGCGGACAAAAAAGGTGGAATAATAATAATAATAACAAGTAATCCTGTGTTAGGATGCTAACACAAAAGTCATAAAACGGCCCCAACCATTGTTCTGCTGTTTCCATGGTAACGGCAGCCATTTTGAAATTTCATAGTCGGATAGCACATCTACACATGACAGGTCACATTACTTACAAGTTTCATAAAATTGGACCAATTTTCAAATTTAGGCATTCGTGTTTCCATGGTTACGGTGGCCATTTTGGAAATTCAAAGTCAAATGCCACATCTACATAATACAGTCAACATTTGTGTAAAGTTTCATTAAGTTTGAAGCATTTTGAATTTTTGACATTTTGCAGTTTCCATGGTAACGGCAGCCATTTTGAAAATTCCAAAGTCGGATGGCACATCTACACATGACAGGTAACATTACTGTCAACTTTCATAAAGATTGGACCAAATCTAGATTTTCGCATTTTGTTGTTTCCATGGCAACGGCGGCCATTTTGGAAATTCAAAGTCAAATTCAAATCTACATACAGTCGTTAACATATCTGTTAAATTTCATTAAATTTGAAGCATTTTAAAAATTTTCACATTTTGCAGTTTCCATGGTAACGGCGGCCATTTTAAAATTCCAAAGTCGAATTACAGCTACATATGGTGCTACCTGTAATATTCTATCATTATATAACATAAAAAGTACATAGGAATAATTCAACACTATCACATGACTAATCACATGACTATTGTTCTAGAATGTTCCATGAAAATTCACCCCCTCTCAAATTATGCCAAGGAGACCCCTACTGAAATAAAAAGTTCCATGTTGAAGCAGACATGTGTCTCTTAATATTCATAAAAGTAATCATAATTCCATCTACTCTACATACAGTAGCAAATTTAAGAAATGTAAAATAAATTTGACCCCACCCATCTTTGAGCCCCCCTAATTATGCCAAGATGACACCCTGGTATCATGAACATTGGGTTCTGCAACCCCCATGATGCAGACCCATACCCAGAAAAAATATAAAGTTTCCATCCTCTATAGCTTCCAAGAAAATGGTAGGACAGTTTAAGGGTTTAGAAAAAGAAGAATAAGAATAATAATAATAAGAAACGGGACAAAAACAATAAGTCTCCAAAACTCCGTTTTGGCGACTTAATAATAAGAAACGGGACAAAAACAATAAGTCTCCAAAACTCCGTTTTGGCGACTTAACTAGATTTGCTTTTGCAAGCAATAGCGGAGGATGTCACCCTGTACTGGACATTGTCACAGTAGACAGCAACCACTTAAAGTGTACCAAAGTCAAATGGCACATCTATTATACATGCTGGAATTGGCATGTCTTTGATCCCCCTTTTTTCTCATCCCGTAGAATAGGTTTGAGATCTATACATAGTTTGGGAAATCTTTAGAATCTAAAATTAGACCCACGCGCGAGGAAGAACGTGGCGTCACGTGATGTGCAAGTATATTATCGTGGACTTAGCATATTTATATTCTTTTAGAGGGACCTTGGACAGACAACATGTGTATATATTGACGGAGCGCCATACTAACTGTTCATTTTGTTCTTTAATAGCTCGCGTATCACACGATACTTGTATCTTATTTTGTACAATTAAATTACACGTTCATCGATTGATTTCAGCTAATGTGTATATTTTAGCAGATGTGTAATTCACGGATGTGTACTGTAATGCAAGTACAGAAATGTCACTAATATGTACTCTTAGTGTTTCTCTCTCTGTCGGTGGCGATTTTCTCTTCACAGCACGATTTTTGTATAGAATAGAAGCACGTCAAATTATATATTTTTTTCTTCTAGCATATTCTAGAAGATGTTTTGCAGTACAGATTTGTATTTGATCGTATGCACATACTCTTGATAACGGAATTTTGCCTCAAATTTACGAGGTGTTTTATATATAAAAAAGAAGATGTGGTATGATTGCCAATGAGACAACTCTCCGCAAGAGACCAAATGACACAGAAATTAACAACTATAGGTCAATGTACGGCCTTCAACAATGAGAAAAGCCCATACTGCATAGTCAGTTTATGTTTGTATTTTTGTTGTTTCCATGGCAACGGCGGCCATTTGAAATTCAAAAGACAAATAGCAACTCTGCACATCTCAGTTGACATTTCAGTGAAGTTTTATCAAGTTTGGGGCATTTTGAAATTTCTGAAATTTTGAAATTTTGGCTGGTTTCCATGGTTACAAAGACCATTCCCAAAATGTAATGACAGATGCCACATTGGTACATGGGAGGAACATACCATCAAAGTTTCAATGGATTTGACCTACCATTTTAAGAGAGTAAAGTCTACTTTAAGGTTTTGAAGCATTTTGACCTTTTTGCATTGTTTCCATGGTAACGGCAGCCATTTTGGAAATTGCAAAGTCAAACTGCTGTTGCATATGGTGCTACCCATTATAATATACCATCATATAACATTTTATGTCTCTAGAATTAATGCAACACTGATGTTCTAGAATGTTCCATGAAAATTAACCCCCCTCAAATTATGCCAAGGAGACCCCCTACTGAAATAAAAAAAGTTCCATGTTGAAGCAGACATGTGTCTCTTAATATTCATAAAAGTAATCATAATTCCATCTACTCTACATACAGTAGCAAATTTAAGAAATGTAAAATAAATTTGACCCCACCCATCTTTGAGCCCCCCTAATTATGCCAAGATGACACCCTGGTATCATGAACATTGGGTTCTGCAACCCCCATGATGCAGACCCATACCCAGAAAAAATATAAAGTTTCCATCCTCTATAGCTTCCAAGAAAATGGTAGGACAGTTTAAGGGTTTAGAAAAAGAAGAATAAGAATAATAATAATAAGAAACGGGACAAAAACAATAAGTCTCCAAAACTCCGTTTTGGCGACTTAATAAAGAAACAGAGGAAAAGCAATATGTCACCCGACATTGTCGATCGGGTGACATAATAATAATAAGAAACGGGAAAAACATAAAGTCCCCAAAACTCCGTTTTGGCGACTTAATAAGAAACAGGACAACCCTGTACTGGACATTGTCACAGTTCAGCAACCATAAAGTGTACCAAAGTCAAATGGCACATCTATTATACATGCTGGAATTGGCATGTCTTTGATCCCCCTTTTTTCTCATCCCGTAGAATAGGTTTGAGTTCTATACATAGTTTGGGAATTCTTTAGAATCTAAAATTAGACCCACGCGCGAGGAAGAACGTGGCGTCACGTGATGTGCAAGTATATTATCGTGGACTTAGCATATTTATATTCTTTTAGAGGGACCTTGGACAGACAACATGTGTATATATTGACGGAGCGCCATACTAACTGTTCATTTTGTTCTTTAATAGCTCGCGTATCACACGATACTTGTATCTTATTTTGTACAATTAAATTACACGTTCATCGATTGATTTCAGCTAATGTGTATATTTTAGCAGGTGTGTAATTCACGGATGTGTACTGTAATGCAAGTACAGAAATGTCACTAATATGTACTCTTAGTGTTTCTCTCTCTGTCGGTGGCAATTTTCTCTTCACAGCACGATTTTGTATAGAATAGAAGCACGTTAAATTATATATTTTTTTCTTCTAGCTTATTCCAGAAGATGTTTTGCAGTACTGATTTGTATTTGATCGTATGCACATACTCTTGATAACGGAATTTTGCCTCAAATTTACGAGGTGTTTTATATATAAAAAGAAGATGTGGTATGATTGCCAATGAGACAACTCTCCGCAAGAGACCAAATGACACAGAAATTAACAAGTATAGGTCAATGTACGGCCTTCAACAATGAGCAAAGCCCATACTGCATAGTCAGTTTATGTTTGTATTTTTGTTGTTTCCATGGCAACGGCGGCCATTTTGAAAATTCAAAGACAAATAGCAACTCTGCACATCTCAGTTGACATTTCAGTGAAGTTTTATCAAGTTTGGGGCATTTTGAAATTTCTGAAATTTTTGAAATTTTGGCTGGTTTCCATGGTTACAAAGACCATTCCCAAAATGTAATGACAGATGCCACATTGGTACATGGGAGGAACATACCATCAAAGTTTCAATGGATTTGACCTACCATTTTAAGAGAGTAAAGGCTACTTTAAGGTTTTGAAGCATTTTGACCTTTTTGCATTGTTTCCATGGTAACGGCAGCCATTTTGAAATTGCAAAGTCAAACTGCTGTTGCATATGCTGCTACCCATTATAATATACCATCATATAACATTTTATGTCTCTAGAATTAATGCAACACTGATGTTCTAAAATGTTCCATGAAAATTCAACCCCTCAAATTATGCCAAGGAGACCCCTACTGAAATAAAAAAGTTCCATGTTGAAGCAGACATGTGTCTCTTAATATTCATAAAAGTAATCATAATTCCATCTACTCTACATACAGTAGCAAATTTAAGAAATGTAAAATAAATTTGACCCCACCATCTTTGAGCCCCCTAATTATGCCAAGATGACACCCTGGTATCATGAACATTGGGTTCTGCAACCCCATGATGCAGACCCATACCCAGAAAAATATAAAGTTTCCATCCTCTATAGCTTCCAAGAAAATGGTAGGACAGTTTAAGGGTTTAGAAAAGAAGAATAAGAATAATAATAACTAGATTTGCCATTGCAAGCAATAGCGGATGGCACCCTTCCCATTGCCACTAAACTGCAGCCATTTTGACAATTTGAAAGAAAATTTACACAGAAATACATTACAACATATTTGTTTGTAAATTTTTAGAAAGTTTTGAGCATTTTCGATTTTCACATTTTTGCAGTTTCCATGGCAACGGCGGCCATTTTGGAAATTCCAAAGTCCAAAGTCTTATCTTTACTTACTGATGAGTTTTATTAAGTTTTGAGCATTTTGAGATTTTTGGACATTTTGCTTCTGTTTCCATGGTTACATTTTAGTTCCAATGCCTGTCAAAATCATCCAAAACCTGTATATAGTGGACAACTATATGGTATAAAAACTGATGATTATAAGTTAAAGCATACAAAATTATTCCCAAAACCATTAAGTTTTGGAGCATTTTGACCTTTTGCATTGTTTCCATGGTAACAGCAGACATTTGGAAATTCCAACGCCAAATTTCACATCTGCCAATGTTGCTCATCGTTACTGTGAAGTTTCATTAAGTTTGGAGCTTTTTGATATTTTTGAAATTTTGGTGTAGTTTCCATGGCAACATAGTAGTTCAATGATTGCCAAAATCATCCAACACCAGTATATACTTGGCACCTACATTGTATTAAAATATAATGATTCTGAGATTAAACAGATCCAAACAGTTCACCAAAACCAAAAACTTGATTTTTCACATTTTATTAGTTTCCATGGTAACGGCAGCCATCTTCATGATGCCATACCCCACTGCACAATTTAATATAGTGGTCTACATTATGGTATAGTTCCATCAATATTGTTCAAGCCAATTCTGAGAAATAGCATGGACAAAAAGTGTGGAAGAATAAATATAATAATAATAATAATAAGAAGAAGAAAAAAAAACGAACAATAACAATATGTCACCCAACTCCGTTGAGGGTGCCATAATAATAAACAGGACAAAAACAATAAGTCTCCAAAACTCCGTTTTGGCGACTTAATTAATAAGAAACAGGACAACCCTGTACTGGACATTGTCACAGTTCAGCAACCATAAAGTGTACCAAAGTCAAATGGCACATCTATTATACATGCTGGAATTGGCATGTCTTTGATCCCCCCTTTTTTTCTCATCCCGTAGAATAGGTTTGAGTTCTATACATAGTTTGGGAATTCTTTAGAATCTAAAATTAGACCCACGCGCGAGGAAGAACGTGGCGTCACGTGATGTGCAAGTATATTATCGTGGACTTAGCATATTTATATTCTTTTAGAGGGACCTTGGACAGACAACATGTGTATATATTGACGGAGCGCCATACTAACTGTTCATTTTGTTCTTTAATAGCTCGCGTATCACACGATACTTGTATCTTATTTTGTACAATTAAATTACACGTTCATCGATTGATTTCAGCTAATGTGTATATTTTAGCAGGTGTGTAATTCACGGATGTGTACTGTAATGCAAGTACAGAAATGTCACTAATATGTACTCTTAGTGTTTCTCTCTCTGTCGGTGGCGATTTTCTCTTCACAGCACGATTTTTGTATAGAATAGAAGCACGTTAAATTATATATTTTTCTTCTAGCTTATTCCAGAAGATGTTTTGCAGTACTGATTTGTATTTGATCGTATGCACATACTCTTGATAACGGAATTTTGCCTCAAATTTACGAGGTGTTTTATATATAAAAAGAAGATGTGGTATGATTGCCAATGAGACAACTCTCCGCAAGAGACCAAATGACACAGAAATTAACAAGTATAGGTCAATGTACGGCCTTCAACAATGAGCAAAGCCCATACTGCATAGTCAGTTTATGTTTGTATTTTTGTTGTTTCCATGGCAACGGCGGCCATTTTGAAAATTCAAAGACAAATAGCAACTCTGCACATCTCAGTTGACATTTCAGTGAAGTTTTATCAAGTTTGGGGCATTTTGAAATTTCTGAAATTTTGAAATTTTGGCTGGTTTCCATGGTTACAAAGACCATTCCCAAAATGTAATGACAGATGCCACATTGGTACATGGGAGGAACATACCATCAAAGTTTCAATGGATTTGACCTACCATTTTAAGAGAGTAAAGGCTACTTTAAGGTTTTGAAGCATTTTGACCTTTTTGCATTGTTTCCATGGTAACGGCAGCCATTTTGGAAATTGCAAAGTCAAACTGCTGTTGCATATGCTGCTACCTATTATAATATACCATCATATAACATTTTATGTCTCTAGAATTAATGCAACACTGATGTTCTAGAATGTTCCATGAAAATTCACCTGCCTCAAATTATGCCAAGGAGACCCCTACTGAAATAAAAAGTTCCATGTTGAAGCAGACATGTGTCTCTTAATATTCATCAAAGTAATCATAATTCCATCTACTCTACATACAGTAGCAAATTTAAGAAATGTAAAATAAATTTGACCCCACCCATCTTTGAGCCCCTAATTATGCCAAGATGACACCCTGGTATCATGAACATTGGGTTCTGCAACCCCATGATGCAGACCCATACCCAGAAAAATATAAAGTTTCCATCCTCTATAGCTTCCAAGAAAATGGTAGGACAGTTTAAAGGTTTAGAAAAGAAGAATAAGAATAATAATAAGAAGAAACGGGACAAAACAATAAGTCTCCAAAACTCCGTTTTGGCGACTTAATAATAAACAGGACAAAAACAATAAGTCTCCAAAACTCCGTTTTGGCGACTTAACTAGATTTGCTATTGCAAGCAATAGCGGAGGATGTCACCCTGTACTGAACATTGTCACAGTAGCAGCAACCACTTAAAGTGTACCAAAGTCAAATGGCACATCTACTATACATGCTGGAATTGGCATGTCTTTGACCCCACCCTCCTTTTTTCTCATCCCGTAGAATAGGTTTGAGTTCTATACATATTTAGGGAATTCTTTAGAATCTAAAATTAGACCCACGCGCGAGGAAGAACGTGGCGTCACGTGATGTGCAAGTATATTATCGTGGACTTAGCATATTTATATTCTTTTAGAGGGACCTTGGACAGACAACATGTGTATATATTGACGGAGCGCCATACTAACTGTTCATTTTGTTCTTTAATAGCTCGCGTATCACACGATACTTGTATCTTATTTTGTACAATTAAATTACACGTTCATCGATTGATTTCAGCTAATGTGTATATTTTAGCAGGTGTGTAATTCACGGATGTGTACTGTAATGCAAGTACAGAAATGTCACTAATATGTACTCTTAGTGTTTCTCTCTCTGTCGGTGGCGATTTTCTCTTCACAGCACGATTTTTGTATAGAATAGAAGCACGTTAAATTATATATTTTTTTTCTTCTAATTTATTCCAGAAGATGTTTTGCAGTACTGATTTGTATTTGATCGTATGCACATACTCTTGATAACGGAATTTTGCCTCAAATTTACGAGGTGTTTTATATATAAAAAAGAAGATGTGGTATGATTGCCAATGAGACAACTCTCCGCAAGAGACCAAATGACACAGAAATTAACAAGTATAGGTCAATGTACGGCCTTCAACAATGAGCAAAGCCCATACTGCATAGTCAGTTTATGTTTGTATTTTTGTTGTTTCCATGGCAACGGCGGCCATTTTGAAAATTCAAAGACAAATAGCAACTCTGCACATCTCAGTTGACATTTCAGTGAAGTTTTATCAAGTTTGGGGCATTTTGAAATTTCTGAAATTTTTGAAATTTTGGCTGGTTTCCATGGTTACAAAGACCATTCCCAAAATGTAATGACAGATGCCACATTGGTACATGGGAGGAACATACCATCAAAGTTTCAATGGATTTGACCTACCATTTTAAGAGAGTAAAGGCTACTTTAAGGTTTTGAAGCATTTTGACCTTTTTGCATTGTTTCCATGGTAACGGCAGCCATTTGGAAATTGCAAAGTCAAACTGCTGTTGCATATGCTGCTACCCATTATAATATACCATCATATAACATTTTATGTCTCTAGAATTAATGCAACACTGATGTTCTAGAATGTTCCATGAAAATTCACCTGCCTCAAATTATGCCAAGGAGACCCCTACTGAAATAAAAAAGTTCCATGTTGAAGCAGACATGTGTCTCTTAATATTCATCAAAGTAATCATAATTCCATCTACTCTACATACAGTAGCAAATTTAAGAAATGTAAAATAAATTTGACCCCACCCATCTTTGAGCCCCTAATTATGCCAAGATGACACCCTGGTATCATGAACATTGGGTTCTGCAACCCCATGATGCAGACCCATACCCAGAAAAAATATAAAGTTTCCATCCTCTATAGCTTCCAAGAAAATGGTAGGACAGTTTAAAGGTTTAGAAAAGAAGAATAAGAATAATAATAAGAAGAAACGGGACAAAAACAATAAGTCTCCAAAACTCCGTTTTGGCGACTTAATAATAAAAAGGACAAAAACAATAAGTCTCCAAAACTCCGTTTTGGCGACTTAACTAGATTTGCTATTGCAAGCAATAGCGGAGGATGTCACCCTGTACTGAACATTGTCACAGTAGCAGCAACCACTTAAAGTGTACCAAAGTCAAATGGCACATCTACTATACATGCTGGAATTGGCATGTCTTTGACCCCACCCTCCTTTTTTTTCTCATCCCGTAGAATAGGTTTGAGTTCTATACATAGTTTGGGAATTCTTTAGAATCTAAAATTAGACCCGCGCGAGGAAGAACGTGGCAAGTATATTATCGTGGACTTAGCATATTTATATTCTTTTAGAGGGACCTTGGACAGACAACATGTGTATATATTGACGGAGCGCCATACTAACTGTTCATTTTGTTCTTTAATAGCTCGCGTATCACACGATACTTGTATCTTATTTTGTACAATTAAATTACACGTTCATCGATTGATTTCAGCTAATGTGTATATTTTAGCAGGTGTGTAATTCACGGATGTGTACTGTAATGCAAGTACAGAAATGTCACTAATATGTACTCTTAGTGTTTCTCTCTCTGTCGGTGGCGATTTTCTCTTCACAGCACGATTTTTGTATAGAATAGAAGCACGTTAAATTATATATTTTTCTTCTAGCTTATTCAGAAGATGTTTTGCAGTACTGATTTGTATTTGATCGTATGCACATACTCTTGATAACGGAATTTTGCCTCAAATTTACGAGGTGTTTTATATATAAAAAGAAGATGTGGTATGATTGCCAATGAGACAACTCTCCGCAAGAGACCAAATGACACAGAAATTAACAAGTATAGGTCAATGTACGGCCTTCAACAATGAGCAAAGCCCATACTGCATAGTCAGTTTATGTTTGTATTTTTGTTGTTTCCATGGCAACGGCGGCCATTTGAAAATTCAAAGACAAATAGCAACTCTGCACATCTCAGTTGACATTTCAGTGAAGTTTTATCAAGTTTGGGGCATTTTGAAATTTCTGAAATTTTTGAAATTTTGGCTGGTTTCCATGGTTACAAAGACCATTCCCAAAATGTAATGACAGATGCCACATTGGTACATGGGAGGAACATACCATCAAAGTTTCAATGGATTTGACCTACCATTTTAAGAGAGTAAAGGCTACTTTAAGGTTTTGAAGCATTTTGACCTTTTTGCATTGTTTCCATGGTAACGGCAGCCATTTTGGAAATTGCAAAGTCAAACTGCTGTTGCATATGCTGCTACCCATTATAATATACCATCATATAACATTTTATGTCTCTAGAATTAATGCAACACTGATGTTCTAGAATGTTCCATGAAAATTCACCTGCCTCAAATTATGCCAAGGAGACCCCCTACTGAAATAAAAAGTTCCATGTTGAAGCAGACATGTGTCTCTTAATATTCATCAAAGTAATCATAATTCCATCTACTCTACATACAGTAGCAAATTTAAGAAATGTAAAATAAATTTGACCCCACCATCTTTGAGCCCCCTAATTATGCCAAGATGACACCCTGGTAGCATGAACATTGGGTTCTGCAACCCCATGATGCAGACCCATACCCAGAAAAATATAAAGTTTCCATCCTCTATAGCTTCCAAGAAAATGGTAGGACAGTTTAAAGGTTTAGAAAAGAAGAATAAGAATAATAATAAGAAGAAACAGGACAAAACAATAAGTCTCCAAAACTCCGTTTTGGCGACTTAATAATAAGAAACAGGACAAAACAATAAGTCTCCAAAACTCCGTTTTGGCGACTTAACTAGATTGCTATTGCAAGCAATAGCGGAGGATGTCACCCTGTACTGAACATTGTCACAGTAGCAGCAACCACTTAAAGTGTACCAAAGTCAAATGGCACATCTACTATACATGCTGGAATTGGCATGTCTTTGACCCCACCTCCTTTTTTTTCTCATCCCGTAGAATAGGTTTGAGTTCTATACATAGTTTGGGAATTCTTTAGAATCTAAAATTAGACCCACGCGCGAGGAAGAACGTGGCAAGTATATTATCGTGGACTTAGCATATTTATATTCTTTTTAGAGGGACCTTGGACAGACAACATGTGTATATATTGACGGAGCGCCATACTAACTGTTCATTTTGTTCTTTAATAGCTCGCGTATCACACGATACTTGTATCTTATTTTGTACAATTAAATTACACGTTCATCGATTGATTTCAGCTAATGTGTATATTTTAGCAGGTGTGTAATTCACGGATGTGTACTGTAATGCAAGTACAGAAATGTCACTAATATGTACTCTTAGTGTTTCTCTCTCTGTCGGTGGCGATTTTCTCTTCACAGCACGATTTTTGTATAGAATAGAAGCACGTTAAATTATATATTTTTTCTTCTAGCTTATTCCAGAAGATGTTTTGCAGTACTGATTTGTATTTGATCGTATGCACATACTCTTGATAACGGAATTTTGCCTCAAATTTACGAGGTGTTTATATATAAAAAGAAGATGTGGTATGATTGCCAATGAGACAACTCTCCGCAAGAGACCAAATGACACAGAAATTAACAAGTATAGGTCAATGTACGGCCTTCAACAATGAGCAAAGCCCATACTGCATAGTCAGTTTATGTTTGTATTTTTTGTTGTTTCCATGGCAACGGCGGCCATTTTGAAAATTCAAAAGACAAATAGCAACTCTGCACATCTCAGTTGACATTTCAGTGAAGTTTTATCAAGTTTGGGGCATTTTGAAATTTCTGAAATTTTTGAAATTTTGGCTGGTTTCCATGGTTACAAAGACCATTCCCAAAATGTAATGACAGATGCCACATTGGTACATGGGAGGAACATACCATCAAAGTTTCAATGGATTTGACCTACCATTTTAAGAGAGTAAAGGCTACTTTAAGGTTTTGAAGCATTTTGACCTTTTTGCATTGTTTCCATGGTAACGGCAGCCATTTTGGAAATTGCAAAGTCAAACTGCTGTTGCATATGCTGCTACTCATTATAATATACCATCATATAACATTTTATGTCTCTAGAATTAATGCAACACTGATGTTCTAGAATGTTCCATGAAAATTCACCTGCCTCAAATTATGCCAAGGAGACCCCTACTGAAATAAAAAAGTTCCATGTTGAAGCAGACATGTGTCTCTTAATATTCATCAAAGTAATCATAATTCCATCTACTCTACATACAGTAGCAAATTTAAGAAATGTAAAATAAATTTGACCCCACCCATCTTTGAGCCCCTAATTATGCCAAGATGACACCCTGGTATCATGAACATTGGGTTCTGCAACCCCATGATGCAGACCCATACCCAGAAAAAATATAAAGTTTCCATCCTCTATAGCTTCCAAGAAAATGGTAGGACAGTTTAAAGGTTTAGAAAAAGAAGAATAAGAATAATAATAAGAAGAAACGGGACAAAACAATAAGTCTCCAAAACTCCGTTTTGGCGACTTAATAATAAACAGGACAAAACAATAAGTCTCAAAACTCCGTTTTGGCGACTTAACTAGATTTGCTATTGCAAGCAATAGCGGAGGATGTCACCCTGTACTGAACATTGTCACAGTAGCAGCAACCACTTAAAGTGTACCAAAGTCAAATGGCACATCTACTATACATGCTGGAATTGGCATGTCTTTGACCCCACCCTCCTTTTTTTCTCATCCCGTAGAATAGGTTTGAGTTCTATACATAGTTTGGGAATTCTTTAGAATCTAAAATTAGACCAACGCGAGAGGAAGAACGTGGCGTCACGTGATGTGCAAGTATATTATCGTGGACTTAGCATATTTATATTCTTTTAGAGGGACCTTGGACAGACAACATGTGTATATATTGACGGAGCGCCATACTAACTGTTCATTTTGTTCTTTAATAGCTCGCGTATCACACGATACTTGTATCTTGTTTTGTACAATTAAATTACACGTTCATCGATTGATTTCAGCTAATGTGTATATTTTAGCAGGTGTGTAATTCACGGATGTGTACTGTAATGCAAGTACAGAAATGTCACTAATATGTACTCTTAGTGTTTCTCTCTCTGTCGGTGGCGATTTTCTCTTCACAGCACGATTTTGTATAGAATAGAAGCACGTTAAATTATATATTTTTTCTTCTAGCTTATTCCAGAAGATGTTTTGCAGTACTGATTTGTATTTGATCGTATGCACATACTCTTGATAACGGAATTTTGCCTCAAATTTACGAGGTGTTTTATATATAAAAAGAAGATGTGGTATGATTGCCAATGAGACAACTCTCCGCAAGAGACCAAATGACACAGAAATTAACAACTATAGGTCAATGTACGGCCTTCAACAATGAGCAAAGCCCATACTGCATAGTCAGTTTATGTTTGTATTTTTGTTGTTTCCATGGCAACGGCGGCCATTTTGAAAATTCAAAGACAAATAGCAACTCTGCACATCTCAGTTGACATTTCAGTGAAGTTTTATCAAGTTTGGGGCATTTTGAAATTTCTGAAATTTTTGAAATTTTGGCTGGTTTCCATGGTTACAAAGACCATTCCCAAAATGTAATGACAGATGGATTTGACCTACCATTTTAAGAGAGTAAAGGCTACTTTAAGGTTTTTGAAGCATTTTGACCTTTTTTGCATTGTTTCCATGGTAACGGCAGCCATTTTGGAAATTGCAAAGTCAAACTGCTGTTGCATATGGTGCTACCCATTATAATATACCATCATATAACATTTTATGTCTCTAGAATTAATGCAACACTGATGTTCTAGAATGTTCCATGAAAATTCACCCCCCTCAAATTATGCCAAGGAGACCCCCTACTGAAATAAGAAAAGTTCCATGTTGAAGCAGACATGTGTCTCTTAATATTCATAAAAGTAATCATAATTCCATCTACTCTACATACAGTAGCAAATTTAAGAAATGTAAAATAAATTTGACCCCACCATCTTTGAGCCCCTAATTATGCCAAGATGACACCCTGGTATCATGAACATTGGGTTCTGCAACCCCATGATGCAGACCCATACCCAGAAAAATATAAAGTTTCCATCCTCTATAGCTTCCAAGAAAATGGTAGGACAGTTTAAGGGTTTAGAAAAAGAAGAATAAGAATAATAATAAGAAGAAACGGGACAAAAACAATAAGTCTCCAAAACTCCGTTTTGGCGACTTAATAATAAGAAACAGGACAAAAACAATAAGTCTCCAAAACTCCGTTTGGCGACTTAACTAGATTTGCTATTGCAAGCAATAGCGGAGGATGTCACCCTGTACTGAACATTGTCACAGTAGCAGCAACCACTTAAAGTGTACCAAAGTCAAATGGCACATCTACTATACATGCTGGAATTGGCATGTCTTTGACCCCACCCTCCTTTTTTTTCTCATCCCGTAGAATAGGTTTGAGTTCTATACATAGTTTGGGAATTCTTTAGAATCTAAAATTAGACCCACGCGCGAGGAAGAACGTGGCGTCACGTGATGTGCAAGTATATTATCGTGGACTTAGCATATTTATATTCTTTTAGAGGGACCTTAGACAGACAACATGTGTATATATTGACGGAGCGCCATACTAACTGTTCATTTTGTTCTTTAATAGCTCGCGTATCACACGATACTTGTATCTTATTTTGTACAATTAAATTACATCGATTGATTTCAGCTAATGTGTATATTTTAGCAGGTGTGTAATTCACGGATGTGTACTGTAATGCAAGTACAGAAATGTCACATTATATGTACTCTTAGTGTTTCTCTCTCTGTCGGTGGCGATTTTCTCTTCACAGCACGATTTTTGTATAGAATAGAAGCACGTTAAATTATATATTTTTTCTTCTAGCATATTCTAGAAGATGTTTTGCAGTACAGATTTCTATTTGATCGTATGTACATACTCTTGATAACGGAATTTTGCCTCAAATTTACGAGGTGTTTTATATATGAAAAAGAAGATGTGGTATGATTGCCAATGAGACAACTCTCCGCAAGAGACCAAATGACACAGAAATTAACAACTATAGGTCAATGTACGGCCTTCAACAATGAGCAAAGCCCATACTGCATAGTCAGTTTATGTTTGTATTTTTGTTGTTTCCATGGCAACAGCGGCCATTTGAAAATTCAAAAGACAAATAGCAACTCTGCACATCTCAGTTGACATTTCAGTGAAGTTTTATCAAGTTTGGGGCATTTTGAAATTTTGGCTGGTTTCCATGGTTACAAAGACCATTCCCAAAATGTAATGACAGATGCCACATTGGTACATGGGAGGGAACATACCATCAAAGTTTCAATGGATTTGACCTACCATTTTAAGAGAGTAAAGGCTACTTTAAGGTTTTGAAGCATTTTGACCTTTTTGCATTGTTTCCATGGTAACGGCAGCCATTTTGGAAATTGCAAAGTCAAACTGCTGTTGCATATGCTGCTACCCATTATAATATACCATCATATAACATTTTATGTCTCTAGAATTAATGCAACACTGATGTTCTAGAATGTTCCATGAAAATTCACCTCCCTCAAATTATGCCAAGGAGACCCCTACTGAAATAAAAAAGTTCCATGTTGAAGCAGACATGTGTCTCTTAATATTCATAAAAGTAATCATAATTCCATCTACTCTACATACAGTAGCAAATTTAAGAAATGTAAAATAAATTTGACCCCACCATCTTTGAGCCCCTAATTATGCCAAGATGACATCCTGGTATCATGAACATTGGGTTCTGCAACCCCATGATGCAGACCCATACCCAGAAAAAATATAAAGTTTCCATCCTCTATAGCTTCCAAGAAAATGGTAGGACAGTTTAAGGGTTTAGAAAAGAAGAATAAGAATAACTAGAATTGCCATTGCAAGCAATAGCGGATGTCACCCTTCCCCATTGCCACTAAGTGGCAGCCATTTAAAAAATTGACATTGAATGCACATGTATATATGCATGACGTTATATCTTTCTGTAAATTTTCAGTACTTTCACAGCATTTAAAAAAAAACACGTTTTGACGTTTCCATGGTAACAGCAGCCATTTTGAAAATTTCATAGTCAAAGTTGTATCAACACTTGCCAGATAACATAAATGTCAAGTTTCATTAAGTTAGGAACATTTTCAAATTTTTGACTTTTTGCCGTTTCCATGGCAACGGTACCCATTTTGGAAATTCCAACGCCAATTGCCGCTTCAACACATGCCAGATAACATTATGGTGAAGTTTCATTAAGTTTGAAGCATTCTGAAATTTTGAAATTTTGCTCCTGTATCCATGGTAACATAGTAGTTCCAATGATTGTCGAAATCATTCAAAACGTGTATATAGTGGACAACTATATTGTATAAAATTTGATGATTTTAAGTTGAAGCATACCAAAATTATTCACCAAACCCTGAAGTTTTTGGAGCATTTTGACCTTTTGCATTGTTTCCATGGTAACGGCAGACATTTTGGAAATTCCAACGCCAAATTCCACATCTACCAATGTTGCTTATCGTTACTATGAAGTTTCAAAAATTTGGAGCATTTTGATATTTTGAAATTTTGGTGTAGTTTCCATGGCAACATAGTAGTTCCAATGATTGCTAAAATCATCCAACACCAGTATACAGTGGGCACCTACATGGTATTAAAATATAATGATTCTAAATTTAAGCATCTCCAATAAATTCACCAAAACAAAAAAGTGGATTTTTTCACATTTGTTCCGTTTCCATGGTAACGGCAGCCATTTTTTATGTTCTTAAGACCTACTGCAACCCGGAATTTTGTGTTCCTCATTATAGTGAACTATCATTAAGATTGGTTCCATTGGCTCCAAAAAATCTGCCGGACAAAAAAAGGTGGAAGAATAATAATAATAACAAAGAAACAGAAGAAAAGCAATATGTCACCCGACATTGTCGATCGGGTGACATAATAATAATAATAATAAGAAACGGGACAAAAACATAAAGTCTCCAAAACTCCGTTTTGGCGACTTAATAAGAAGAAACAGGACAAAAACATAAAGTCTCCAAAACTCCGTTTTGGAGACTTAACTAGATTTCACCCTGTACTGGACATTGTCACAGTAGCAGCAACCACTTAAAGTGTACCAAAGTCAAATGGCACATCTATTATACATGCTGGAATTGGCATGTCTTTGATTCCCCATCCCCTTTTTTTTTCTCATCCCGTAGAATAGGTTTGAGTTCTATACATAGTTTGGCGATTCATTAGAATCTAAAATTAGACCCACGCGCGAGGAAGAACGTGGCGTCACTTGATGTGCAAGTATATTATCGTGGACTTAGCATATTTATATTCTTTTAGAGGGACCTTGGACAGACAACATGTATATATTGACGGAGCGCCATACTAACTGTTCATTTTGTTCTTCAATAGCTCGCGTATCTCACGATACATGTATCTTATTTTGTACAATTAAATTACACGTTCATCGATTGATTTCAGCTAATGTGTATATTTTAGCAGGTGTGTGATTCACGGATGTGTACTGTTATGCAAGTACAGAAATGTCACTAATATGTACTCTTGGTGTTTCTCTCTCTCGGTGGCGATTTTCTCTTCAAAGTACGATTTTTGTAAAGAATAGAAGCACGTTAAATTATATATTTTTTTCTTCTAGCATATTCTAGAAGATGTTTTGCAGTACAGATTTGTACAAATGTATTGATCGTATGCACATACTCTTGATTACGGAATTTTGCCTCAAATTTACGAGGGGTTATATATATAGAAAAGAAGATGTGGAATGATTGGCAATGAGACAACTCCCCACAAGAGACCAAATGACACAGAAATTAACAACTATAGGTCATCGTACGGCCTTCAACAATGAGCAAAGCCCATACTGCATAGTCAGTTTATGTCCCCCCGCTGTTTCCATGGCAACGGCGGCCATTTTGGAAATTCAAAGTCAAATTCCAAATCTACATACACTCGTTAACATCTCTGTAAAATTTCATTAAATTTGTAGCATTTTAAAAAGTTCACATTTTTGCAGTTTCCATGGTAACGGCGGCCATTTTAAAAATTCCAAAGTCGAATTACAGATTCATATGGTGCTACCTGCAATAATCTATTATTATATAACATAAAAAGTACATAGGAATAATTCAACACTATCACATGACTAATCACATGACTATTGTTCTAGAATGTTCCATAAAAATTGACCCCTAAAATAATGCCAAGATGACCCCAGGCTGAAATAAAAATGTGGAATGGACACCTGGACATCGGTCTCTTGTATTACACAAAACTTTAAGGTTCTACCAGTAGCGAATCAATAGTCGAAAAATGACCCCACCCATGTTCCGGCCCCAAAAGTGCCAAGTTGACCCCATTTGAAATAAAAATAGCGAATGCACCCTAGGATACTACCCCAACATCATACCAAATATAAAGTTTCCATCATTTAAGGCTTGGAAGAAAATGGTCGGACAAATTAGGGTTAAGAATAATAATAATAATAATAATAACTAGAATTGCTATTGCAAGCAATAGCGGATGTCACCTTCACCCATTGCCACTAAGCGGCAACCATTTCGAAAATTTTAAACAGTGGATGCAGATATATGCATTGCTATACACCTTTCTGCAAATTTTCAGAAGATTAAGAGGTTTTGAAATTTTCACATTTTTGATGTTTCCATGGCAACGGCGGCCATTTTGGAAATTCCAAAGTGAAAAGTCTCCATCTATACTTGCCGGTTAACATTTATATTAAGTTTCATTAAATTTGGAGCATTTTTGAAAGTTTTGAAATTTTTTCTGTCCGTGGTAACGGTGATTAATTCCAAAATTCCAAAGACATAGGCCACACTTACTGATGACATGTTACATATTATTGAAGTTTCATTTGGTTTAATCTTATATTCTTTAAGAAAATGCTCCTTTAATATGTTTTCCCATAGGGTCAATGTTAAACTTTTGCCCAGTTTCCATGGCAATGGCAGCCATTTTGGAATTTCTAAATATAGTCGGTGCTTCCACACATACCAGGCAACATTTCCATAAACTTTCATTTGGTTTGGTCTAATAATAAAAGAATTGGCTTTTTGAAAATTTTTCACATTGTTGCGGTTTCCATGGAAACGGTGGCCATTTAAAAAATTCCAAAGGTGTCCTGCACAACTAGAGTTGGTGGTCCTCATCATGGTACCCATTCATTATGATTGGTCCACTAATCTATGAGAAAACTCTAGGACAAAAAAGGTGGAATAATAATAATAATAATAATAAAGAAACAGAGGAAAAGCAATATGTCACCCGACATTGTCGTACGGGTGACATAATAATAATAATAATAACTAGATTTGCCATTGCAAGCAATAGCGGATGTCACCCTTCCCCCCATTGCCACTAAGTGGCACCCATTTCAAAAATTTTAAACAGAGAATGCACACATATGCATGGCAATACATCTTAATGTAAATTTTCAGAAAATTTGAAGCATTTTCAAAAATTTCACATTTTGACCTTTTTTGCATTGTTTCCATGGTAACGGCAGCCATTTTGGAAATTCCAACGCCAATTGCCACTTCCACACATGACAGTCAACATTATTGTGAAGTTTCATTAAGTTTGAAGCATTCTGAAATTTTTGAAATTTTTGCTCCTGTATCCATGGTAACATAGTAGTTCCAATGATTGTCAAAATCATTCAAAACCTGTAAATAATGGACAACTATATTGTATAAAAATTTGATGATTTTAAGTTAAAGCATACCAAAATTATTCACCAAACCCTGAAGTTTTTATTGTATAAAAATTTGATGATTTTAAGTTAAAGCATACCAAAATTATTCACCAAACCCTGAAGTTTTTGGAGCATTTTGACGTTTTTGCATTGTTTCCATGGTAACAGCAGCCATTTTGGAAATTCTAACTCCAAATGCCACATCTTCCAATGTTGCTCATCGTTACTGTAAAGTTTCATTAAGTTTGGAGCATTTTGATATTTTTGAAATTTTTGGTGTAGTTTCCATGGCAACATAGTAGTTCCAATGATTGCCAAAATCATCCAACACCAGTACATAGTGGGCACCTACATTGTATTAAAATATAATGATTCTAAGTTTATGCATATCCAAATAATCCACCAAACTCTAAAATTTTATTTTTCACCTTTCTTTGGTTTCCATGGTGATGGCATCCATTTTTAGTGCCAAAGTTGCACTGCAACTCGTAAGTCAGGGTTCCTTGTTATGGTAAACAACCATTAAGATTGGTGCATTAGGCTCTGAGAAAACTGCAGGACAAAATTAGGTGGAAGAATAATAATAATAATAATAATAATAATAATAAAAGAAACGGAGGAAAAGCAATATCTCACCCGACATTGTCGATCGGGTGACATAACTAGAATTGCTATTGCAAGCAATAGCGGATGTCACCCTTCCCCCATTGCCACTAGGCAAAATATTAACAGTGGATGCACATATATGCATTGCTAATACACCTTTCTGCAAATTTACAATGGTTTCAAAAGACTCTTAACATTTCAAACACTTTAAAGTGAACTCAAATCATTCACCTTTTCGAGCAATGACAATGGTTTCAAAAGACTATTTACATTTCAAACATGATAAAGTGAATTAAAATCATTCAGCTTTTGAAGCATCCATTTAAACAATGAACAATGGTTTCAAAAGACTATTTACATTTAAAACACGATAAAGTGAACTCAAATCATTCACCTTTTCAAGCATGGACAATGGTTTTCAAAAGACTATTTACATTTCAAACTCGATTTAGTAAACTCATTCACCTTTTCAAGCAGCCATTAAAACAATAGACAATGGTTTAAAAAAGCTAATAAAATTTCAAACACGATAAAGTGAACTCAAATCATTCACCTTTTCAAGCATCCGTTTAAACAATGGACAATGGTTTCGAAAAGACTATTAACATTTCAAACACGATAAAGTGAACTCAAATCATTCACCTTTTCAAACATCCGTTTAAACAATTGACAATGGTTTCAAAAGACTATTTACATTTCAAAAACGATTTAGTGAACTCAAATCATTCACCTTTTCAAGCAGCCGTTCAAACAATGGACAGTGGTTTCAAAAGACTATTAACAATTCAAACACGATAAAATGAACTCAAATCATTCACCTTTTCAAGCATCCGTTAAAACAATAGACAATAGTTTCAAAATGATAAAGTGAACTAAAATCATTCACCTTTTCAAGCAGCCGTTAAAACAATGGACAATGGTTTCAAAAGACTATTTACATTTCAAACACGATTTAGTGAACTCAAATCATTCACCTTTTCAAGCAGCCGTTAAATACAAATGAACAATGGTTTCAAAAGACTATTTACCTATCAAACACGATTTAGTGAACTCAAATCAATCACCTTTTGAGCATGGATAATGGTTTCAAAAATACTATTTACATTTCAAACATGATAAAGTGAACTCAAATCATTCACCTTTTCAAGCAGCCGTTATAACAATGAACAATGGTTTCAAAAGACTATTAACATGTCAAACACGATAAAGTGAACTCATATCATTGACCTTTGCAGCATCCGTTTAAACAATGGAAAACGGTTTCAAAAAGACAATTTACATTTCAAACACGATTTAGTGAACTCTTATCATTAATCTTTTCAAGCTGCCGTTAAAACAATGGACAATGGTTTCAAAAGACTTATTTACATTTAAACACGATTTAGTGAATAAAATTATTCACATTTTCAAGTAGAATTTAAAATTTTCAACAATTACGAAAAGAGTATTTAAATTTTACATTTCGCATGATTTAGTGAACTCAAATCATTCACTTTTTCAAGCATCCTTTTAAACAATGGACAAAGGTTTCAAAAGACTATTTACATTTCAAACTCGATTTAGTGAACTCAAATCATTCACGTTTTCAAGCAGCCGTTAAAACAATAGACACTGGTTTAAAAAAGCTAATAACATTTCAAACACGATTTAGTGAACTCAAATCATTCACCTTTTCAAGCATCCTTTTAAACAATGAACAATGGTTTCAAAAGACTATTTACATTTCAAACACGATAAAGTGAACTCAAATCATTCACCTTTTCAAACATCCGTTTAAACAATTAACAATGGTTTCAAAAGACTATTTACATTTCAAAAACAATTTAGTGAACTCAAATCATTCACCTATTCAAGCAGCCGTTAAAACAATGGACAATGGTTTCAAAACGACTATTAAAATTTCAAACACGATAAAATGAACTCAAATCATTCACCTTTTCAAGCATCCGTTAAAACAATGGACAATAGTTTCAAAAGACTATTGACATTACAAACACGATTTAGTGAATAAAAATCATTCACGCATCAGTTTTAAACAATGAACAATGGTTTCAAAAGACTATTTACATTTCAAACACGATAAAATGAACTCAAATCAATCACCTTTTCAACATCCGTTAAAACAATGGGCAATGGTTTCAAAAAGACTATTTACATTTCAAACACAATTTAGTGAACTCAAATCATTCACCTTTTCAAGCAGCCGTTAAAACAATGGGCAATGGTTTCAAAAGACTATTAACATTTCACACACGATAAAGTGAACTCAAATCATTCACCTTTTCGAGCATGGACAATGGTTTCAAAAGACTTTACATTTCAAAATGATAAAGTGAACTCAAATCATTCACCTTTTCAAGCAGACGTTAAAACAATGGACAATCGTTTCAGAAAGACTATTTACATTTCAAACACGATAAAGTGAACTTAAATCATTCACCTTTTCAAGCAGCCGTTATAACAATGAACAATGGTTTCAAAAAAAGACTATTAACATGTCAAACACGATAAAGTGAACTCATATCATTGACCTTTTGCAGCATCCGTTTAAACAATGGAAAACGGTTTCAAAAGACAATTTACATTTCAAACACGATTTAGTGAACTCTTATCATTAATCTTTTCAAGCTGCCGTTAAAACAATGGACAATGGTTTCAAAAGACTTATTTACATTTAAACACGATTTAGTGAATAAAAATTATTCACATTTTCAAGTAGAATTTAAAATTTTCAACAATTACGAAAAGAGTATTTAAATTTTACATTTCACATGATTTAGTGAACTCAAATCATTCACTTTTTCAAGCATCCATTTAAACAATGGACAAAGGTTTCAAAAGACTATTTACATTTCAAACTCGATTTAGTGAACTCAAATCATTCACGTTTTCAAGCAGCCGATAAAACAATAGACACTGGTTTAAAAAGCTAATAACATTTCAAACACGATTTAGTGAACTCAAATCATTCACCTTTTCAAGCATCCTTTTAAACAATGAACAATGGTTTCAAAAGACTATTTACATTTCAAACACGATAAAGTGAACTCAAATCATTCACCTTTTCAAACATCCGTTTAAACAATTGACAATGGTTTCAAAAGACTATTTACATTTCAAAAACAATTTAGTGAACTCAAATCATTCACCTTTTCAAGCAGCCGTTAAAACAATGGACAATGGTTTCAAAACGACTATTAAAATTTCAAACACGATAAAATGAACTCAAATCATTCACCTTTTCAAGCATCCGTTAAAACAATGGACAATAGTTTCAAAAGACTATTTACATTTCAAACACGATAAAATGAACTCAAATCATTCACCTTTTCAAGCATCCGTTAAAACAATGGACAATAGTTTCAAAAAACTATTGACATTACAAACACGATTTAGTGAATAAAAATCATTCACGCATCCGTTTTAAACAATGAACAATGGTTTCAAAAGACTATTTACATTTCAAACACGATAAAATGAACTCAAATCAATCACCTTTTCAACATCCGTTAAAACAATGGGCAATGGTTTCAAAAAGACTATTTACATTTCAAACACAATTTAGTGAACTCAAATCATTCACCTTTTCAAGCAGCCGTTAAAACAATGGGCAATGGTTTCAAAAGACTATTAACATTTCACACACGATAAAATGAACTCAAATCATTCACCTTTTCGAGCATGGACAATGGTTTCAAAAGACTTTACATTTCAAAATGATAAAGTGAACTCAAATCATTCACCTTTTCAAGCAGACGTTAAAACAATGGACAATCGTTTCAGAAAGACTATTTACATTTCAAACACGATTTAGTGAACTCAAATCATTCACCTTTTCAAGCAGCCGTTAAATACAAATGAACAATGGTTTCATAAAGACTATTTACCTATCAAACACGATTTAGTGAACTCAAATCATTCACCTTTTCGAGCATGGATAATGGTTTCAAAATACTATTTACATTTCAAACATGATAAAGTGAACTCAAATCATTCACCTTTTCAAGCAGCCGTTATAACAATGAACAATGGTTTCAAAAGACTATTAACATGTCAAACACGATAAAGTGAACTCACATCATTCACCTTTTCGAGCATGGACAATGGTTTCAAAAAGACTATTTACATTTCAAACTCGTTTTAGTGAACTCAAATCAGTCACCTTTTGCAGCATCCGTTTAAACAATGGAAAACGGTTTCAAAAGACTATTTACATTTCAAACACGATTTGGTGAACAAAATCATTCACCTTTTCAAGCAGCCGTTAAAACATTGGACAATGGTTTCAAAAGACTATTTACATTTCAAACACGATTTGGTGAACTCAAATCAGACACCTTTTCAAGCAGCCGTTAAAACACTTGACAATGGTTTCAAAAGACTATTTACATTTCAAACACGATTAGGGAACGCAAATCATTCACCTTTTCAAACAGCCGTCAAAACAACGGATAATACTTTCATAAAGACTATTTACATTTCAAACACGATTTAGTGAACTCAAATCATACGCCTTTTCAAGCAGCCGTTAAAACAAATGGACAATGGTTTCAAAAGACAATTTACATTTCAAACACGATTAAGTGAATACTCATCATTCACCTTTTCAAGCAGCCGTTAAAATAATGGACAATGGTTTCAAAAGACTTATTTATATTTAAACACGATTCAGTGAATAAAAATTATTCACATTTTCAACTAGAAAAGAGTATTTACATTTTACATTTCACATGATTTAGTGAACTCAAATCATTAACATTTTGAAGCAGCCGTTTAAACATTGGACAATGGTTTCAAAAGACTATTTACATTTCAAACACGATTTGGTGAATACAAATCATTCACCTTTTCAAGTAGCCGTTAAAACATTGGACAATGGTTTCAAAAAGACTATTTACATTTCAAACACGATTTGGTGAATACAAATCATTCACCTTTTCAAGCAGCCGTTTAAACATTGGACAATGGTTTAAAAAAAAAGAGTATTTACATTTCAAACACGATTTGGTGAATACAAATCATTCACCTTTTCAAGTAGCCTTTAAAATATTGAACAATGGTTTCAAAAAGATTATTTACATTTGAAACACGATAAAGTGAACTCATTATTCATCATTCAATCTGAAATTGTGGCTTTGTCACTTTGAATAAACTTAGTATGCTTGCAGCATGCAAGAAATTGATAAAATAAAGAAACTGCATTGATCTGCTGCATATTTAATCAACAGGAATTCTACAAAAGCACCATATTGTGGTAACTATAATATGTTTGTAGTGTGTCCAACGAAATTTGCAATTTTCCGCGAACATATACATGGTCAATGAGGGTATCTCCATCAGTTGTTGGTTTGTGTAATATTTGTATGAATCCACGTTGTTCCATAAACATCTGTATTGGTGAATTTGATTTTAGAATGTCCTGATTAAAATCTCCCATAACTATTGTTGATCCGTCATCATGTGGTAAGGCATCAAGAACATGTTGTAACTGTTCCAAGAATATAGATGTAGTGTATGATACTGGTCTATAAATGACAACTATGTTGGTTTTGATGTTTTCAATATTTACACCAATACATTCAATATTACAAGATTCTAATGTTAGTTGAGTATACTGCTGCTGATTTCTGACATAAATACCAACACCACCATGTTATTTGTTACTGAGGTCTTTAACCATACCTTGTGTTGATGTATATGATGACGATCTTGGTTTATGTATCAGATGAAAATTTTTTAAATTCGGTGAAATAGAAATATTTTCCATCCAGGTCTCTGTTAAACAGATAAAATTCACATTTTGTATATCACAATTTGCCTGTAAGTCTTCAATATGTGGAATTAATCCCTGAATATTATGAAGCAATATACGTAATTGATTTTGCTTCAAGTTCTGATCATCCTGTCGTTGGACTAAATACTTTGGCATCCTTTGCAGTGCAGTTGATATCTGCTCAGTGCAGTAAATCTTGTCTTCATTAAGGTCTTGAATTACCAGCCCATCCAGTGATCTCACACGGCTGAGCGCAACATAAACCATGCCAGCAGCAAAGATGTTCTTCATTGAGACAGCAGCTTTATCGGTGGATGAGTCCCTGTACCTTATGGGTGGTGCAGGCCTATGATAACTGCAACGGAAATTGATGTCTGACAGCATTTTCTTCAGCTTTCTTCAATTGGTGTAATGTCAATTGGTTTATGTTCTGTTGGGTGTGAGGATGTGATATGTTTCCGTCCAATTATTGTCAAACAGCACTTTAATAGCATGCGGCAATGAAGAACCTTTTGTACTTATGACAGTTCAATTACTCCATTGACTAAACCTATTGTGTAAGCATTATCGGGCGTTTGGTCCAATATGCAAGAATAAAGTACTGTCATATGGTGATGTTTTGAGAATAAGCTCACCTGTCCTTGGATTTCTATCATAATCCTGTGCCATTAATGTTTCTGTTACTTCACAGACTTTAGCAATCATCTTACCTTTGTGTGAATCAATTTCTTTGCTAGTGGCAAAAATGTGCAGACTTTCTAAAGGAACAGAATGTTGCAAACAGGATTTTAATATACAATGATCACCGGGGAGCAAATGTTCAGTTTTCTTTACACGCAATCTCTTCAATAATTGAGCAAATTCAGAATCCTCCTTTTATCGCATTATCTGATTCAGTTCAACCAATGAAAAATTTGAACTCCATAATGGAGAAAAAGTGTTCTGGTCTAAGATCGTAGAGACACTTTTGTTTCACGGGTGGAAGCTGGTAAAAATCTCCAACTGCAATAACACATATGTTTCCAAAAAGAGCATTTCCACTCTGCTTGAGTTGGCGTAGTCGCTCACTGACATACAGAAGGACACGTTGGCCAACCATGGATATTTCATCGATAAATAATATATGAAGGTTCTGAAGTTTTGTGCGAAGCTTGTTTATTTCTTCATCTCGTTTATAAATGTGAGGGAATGGTAGTGATTTTGAAAGTGAAAAGGCTTGATGAAGAGTTGTCCCACCAATGTTAAAAGCTGCGGCTGCTGTGACAAACACAACAATATCATCTGGTCTTGATGCATGTGGAGATAATATTGTGTTTGTCTCATAACACAAGCACTTAATTAACTGGCTTTTTCCTGTACCAGCACCCACATTGATAAAAATTTTAAAAAAGGTCTGGATTCTTGCCATTCACTTTATCTAGGCAACACTGTCTAATCTGATAGAATACTCTTTTCTGTTCTGTATTTAATTGTCGCAATAGGTGTTGTAATTGCTGAAGAGTAAATAAGCTTTGCCTAATTTCAAAATCTGTTCCTTGATTGTTCTTCTGTTTAAAGTGTCTAATTCTGGGTATTTCTGAACTATCTTCATCACCAAGGTGTTCCTTCTCAGTCTGTACTTCTAGACGTTCAGCTTCTGACTCCGGAGAGATCAATGCCCAGGCATCTTCAAGCGGTCCTTGTTTGTCTAATAACACCTGTGCTTCATCTAAATCATCTGCATTGTGTTCAAATATCTGTCTGTTTGATTCTACAATTGTCTTAACTTGTTGTGGTTCCTTTGACAAACCAAGGGCAACTGCTCCATTCAAATACATTTCTTCATAGGTTTTAAATTTTAGTGGTTTTAACTGATCATCCATTCTATGAGGTAAAAAAAGCTGTAAACTTGATTTATAATATAACTCGGTATTTTTGGTCTTCGAAAATCTTGGATATGCCACGACAGCTGACTCTGTTCGAGAATGTTTTCAAATAAATCAAAGATCATTCTGCAGTTTAAATATATATTGTGAAGGTTTTGTAGGAAGTTGTGAAGCTGACAGAACATTGTACTCAGATGAAAATGATGCATAACAGAGAATATCAAACTGTAAACTGACTGGGCGAGCCTTGTATCTATCGTACAAAGAATGCATCCATATACTGTTATCTGACTGATTGGCCTTCATTTGTATAATATTAAGAGGCAAGCTCATTTTCACTTGATTATCACCAACAGGAAGAAACTGAACCTTTCTTGATGGTTCTTTCAGGTGAAGACCACATGCCCTGTATGTAGCCTCTTGTGCGCTTACTTCCCACTGGCGGAAGTATGCACCTCCTATTTTCTTCATGGCATATTGAGCATCAGTTACCTTCTACTGCTTCTTTTCTAGCATTCTCCAACACTACGCCCATTTCTCTCTCGGCTTTAGAAATATAGATGATGTACATAACACACGAATAAGCATCAGTTATGTACTGGAGATCCATGTTTGCATTGAAACAACGGAGTAAGCTGGGGTTGTAATGATTGATCCACATGTCAGCTGGTTTACGTCTCAAAGTAATATTCGTTCGTTTTGTAAGAATGTTTGATGCTGTTTCGAATTCTTCCTGAGTAATTCCAGCTGTATTAAAAAGGTTTTGAGTTGTAATATTCTCTAAATTGGCATTATTGATGGTCTTCCATAACCTTATCAATATGTCTTTTGCAAAGGAATGTGTTTGTTTTGATGATTTATGTACTGATGGTCCTGTTTGACTTGGAGTGCGAGAAATAAACGTGTTTTCTGAAGGTGGGCGTGAGAATCTGCATTTAGTCCCTTGTTAGCAAATGATTTGGTGTGATTCTTGCTGTGCTGTTGCACACTGCTAACTATATCATGCAACTCAGGGTCAACAGTTTTACTAGGTAGACCACAAGTTACATATCTGTCAACAAATTCACACACACTCTTGTCGTCATGTGTGTCAAGTAGTTGTGCATCTTTAATCCAAAAAGACAATGGGCGTGTGGCGAACCGCGTTGTTGGAACTCAATCCTATGAAAATGGTCCTTAACATTACCAATTATATTTTTTATTATAATTTCTTTAAGGAATGTATTAAATCTATGATCAAACATAACAGCGCTCATTACTGGGTTATACTGCAATAGTTCTGATTTACCAGTCCAGTCAAGATCCTCCAAAGACTGTGTGCTTTTTTGTTGTTCCAAAAGTACCTGGAGGGTTTCCTTCCATCTTAAGTCAGCCGCAGAGAAAGTTGCAAACCAAGTAGGAATCCCTAATTGGCGTATGCTAGCCATTAAATCTCGGAGCGTTGCCTGCCAATATGGAGGTGTACCTCTGATTGGTGTCATAAATTTATATCCTTGGTCAGTGGTCAACAGCCTTTTAAGTTGGTTTTATCTATTAGCATTCTTGCTGTAATAATATTTCCTGTCTTATCTTTTCCACTATTTTTGCGAAATGCTATTGACACTTTGGATATAACCTGTTCAAGTTCCGATAGGTACTGTGCATAGAAAATGTAAGATGTATCACTTGAAAATCGGGAGTCAGCACTGAAAAGCCTTGCATGGAAATATCTAGATCGTGTTAGAGGAATTAGTCTTTTAGTATCATATGAACCAAACGATCCTTCAGGAAATTGAACTGGAAATGACATTCCTTCGTTGCCTTCTTCTTGTAACATACTAACAGGTGTATTTCCTTCTCCTGGAGCGACACAAAAAATATGATCGAAATGCTGGTCAAGAATTTCCTGTCATAAATCCACAGGTTGAAGGCATGTGTCTGAAGGTAAGCCTCGATCTTTAAATGATGTTCTGGTGTTAAAAGTTCAGAAAGTCCTGTCTCTTCAACAATGACATCTTGAAATTCTGAAGGAATATTGTCTACCCATTTTTGATTGATTTATTTATCATGATAATATGGATTTTTCCTTTGTAAATATTCCAAACCTTTGCATATTTTTTTCTACTAACAAACTCATACTGACTGTAGCCTTTGTATTCAAGTTTCCTCTTTAGTTTACATCTGATTAGTTCAGCTTCATTATCACATCTAGGAAGAACATTGTTAGTCTTCTCAATGTCTGTTGGAATAGACACACATGGTCCAACAAATCTTCGCTGATTTCCTTTCGGTAGCTGTATGATTTTCATAAGCGGTATCCTTACAGAGATGAGAAGTTTTTCCAACTTATTCAAGCAGTTTAGCGGATCTGGAATAAATGACAATTGTAGACCATTAACATAAGCATCTGCTGGCATTTGTCCTTTCAAAAAGTGGAAATGGCAAGTAAAACAGATCCATTGCTTGTGATATACGGTTTCACAGCCGTTTCGACATTGGATCGGAACAAGTGGTATGGAAATTGCTGAGTTATGCATTGATTTGCCATTGCTATGCTTTTATCACCTTTTTGGAGTAGTTTTAGTTTGTCACATACAACAACCTGTTTTCTGAACTTAAATTTATGGCAAACTGAGCATACATATATCGGACTATCTCTAACTTGCTGTCGAAAACTAATATGCAATATCATCGAGTTAAACGTCTCTGTAGTATCATGGATATTTTTTTTTCGTTTAATCATTATCTCATTTTTGTACTGTTGACGTAGTCTTCGTTTGTATTTTTCTCTGAGAAATTACATTCTGTCTGTACCTCAAACGAGTCAAAGTCTCTTTCTTTTCTCGGAAGGTTCTATTAAAAGCATACTTGTGTCTACTTGCTTTACTCTTGCTTTTTGAAATTGTATATTTAATCTGCATTTCGCTTTACTTCTTTCTTTCACTGTATTTGGTTATACTTCTGTCTTTCACTGTCTGTTGGAATTGTTTATCTACATGATATTTAGTTATACTTCTTTCTTTCAATGTCTTTTGGAATGGTTTATTCAAATGATATTTAGTTATACTTCTTTCTTTCAATGTCTTTTGGAATGGTTTATGCAAATGATATTTAGTTTTACTTCTTTCTTTCACTGCTTGTTGAAATTGTTTATTTACATGATATTTGGTAATACTTCTTTCTTTCAATGTCTTTTGGAATGGTTTATGCAAATGATATTAGTTTTGCTTCTTTCTTTCACTGCTTGTTGAAATTCTACATAAGACTATATTTTTTTTACTCCTATCCTTAAGCTCTTGCTGAAATTGTTATTCTGCCTATATTTCTTTTACTCCTTTCCTTAAGCTCTTGCTGAATTGTTCATTCTGTCTATAATTCGTTTTAATTTGATCTATCTTTATTTGTTATTGGGTAGATTCAGATTGTATTTCTCTTCACTGTATGCTTTTTTATGTTGTCTATAAGAAACGTTTTTAGTATACATTTTCTGCCATTTTGTTTCATAAAACTCTTCATTATCAGATTGTGACTTTTCACAGGTAATTTCAAGTTGTTTTTTCAAATTTCTTTGCTTTCTCTTTCGTTCTTTGTCTTTTTCTCTAGTCAATCTGTTAAGATATTTTTTGCTTACTCTTCTTTTGGGGATTTTACATTTATCTTTTACATTTTTGATATACTACAGACATCTGGAAGACCACTTTCCTTGGTATCATCCTGTTGCTGTCGTTGTTCTATCAAGTCATCAAATGGCAGGTTAAAGTCCCGGATTATTATACACTGATAACACAATTCATCTTTCAGAGCTGATACAGCCTCTCTCAATCTATAGTTGTCAGGTGTATACAAATTAGAATGACTGCCTGCAGATTTAATGCTTTAACATGAAATTCAAAAGTTTTTTTTTTTTTTCCACCAACAAGTTGAAACCCTGAAGGCAGCTGAAATTCTTGTTCATGTTGAGATCTTAAGACTATTTCTTCCTTAAATGTTTTTATACTTTTCTGCAAATCCATACCAGTGTTTTGCATTCAATCTGCAAGTTTTGAGATACAAAGTAACTTGTATATTGGTGTTCTCAAAAACATATGTAATTTACAGGAAATTTCAATATATTTAAATGATGAGAATGTTACACTATTTCTGCAGTCAAATATACTGTATATTTGCAAGTCAATTCTGCAGGTAGAGTAAATGTAGTGTTTGTAAATTCTTTGTAGTCATCTGATTATATAAGTACTATACATGAAGTTTTAAAATGAAAACAACATGTTTAATAATAATTTCATACGTGCAAAGCACTTAAAATTGTTCTATGTTGTTGATATTATACTATTTCTCCAGTCAAATATAAGTTGAAAAGTTAATACTGCAAGCAGTATTACTATCGCTTTGTAAACACTTTGTCGTCATTTGATTAGAATGATTTTCACATATCAAATTCGTCCATAGCTTGAAATGTTAATAATTAACTTTTCTACAAGTTATGTTCGATGTATAATTTGTATGAAGTTCAAGATTTGAAATTTGCTTTACGTCCTGTGCAAAATACTTCTAGGACGAGAAACGGAGAAAGGTTTTACCGACGGTTGGATATTTCTATTAACATAGAAAGCAAAGTTAGACAGGGTGCCCATCAACTAGAGCCATGTATATAGAACTCCCATTCTAAACGGACGTGGCTGTGTATCAAGCCATCCCAAGCGGACCAGTTGGAGATTTGGACTGTCATACGAATTCTCCGACATTATCGGCATTCTAACTTGGTTGGATATTTCTATTAACATAAAAGCAAAGTTAGACAGGGTGCCCATCAACTAGAGCCATGTATATAGAACTTTCATTCTAAACGGACGTGGCTGTGTATCAAGCCATCCCAAGCGGACCAGTTGGAGATTTGGACTGCAAAGGAAATGTCCGACATTATCGGCATTCTAACTTGGTTGGATATTTCTATTAACATAGAAAGCAAAGTTAGACAGGGTGCCTCTCAACTAGAGCCATGTATACAGAACTTCCATTCTAAACGGACATGGCTGTGTATCAAGCCATCCCAAGCGGACCAGTCGGAGATTTGGACTGCCATAGGAAATCTCCGACATTATCGGCATTCTAACTTGGTTGGATATTTCTATTAACATAGAAAGCAAAGTTAGACAAGGTGCCTCTCAACTAGAGCCATGTATACAGAACTCCCATTCTAAACGAACGTGGCTGGGTATCAAGCCATCCCAAGCGGACCAGTTGGGAGATTTGGACTGCCATAGGAAATGTCCGACATTATCGGCATTTTCTATTAAAATAGAAAGCAAAGTTAGACAGGGTGCCTCTCAACTAGAGCCATGTATACAGAACTTCCATTCTAAACGGACGTGGCTGTGTATCAAGCCATCCCAAGCGGACCAGTTGAAGATTTGGACTGCCATAGAAATCTCCGACATTATCGGCATTCTAACTTGGTTGGATATTTCTATTAACATAGAAAGCAAAGTTAGACAAGGTGCCTCTCAACTAGAGCCATGTGTACAGAACTCCCATTCTAAACGAACGTGGCTGTGTATCAAGCCATCCCAAGCGGACCAGTTGGAGATTTGGACTGCCATAGGAAATGTCCGACATTATCGGCATTCTAACTTGGTTGGATTTCTATTCACATAGAAAGCAAAGTTAGACAGGGTGCCCATCAACTAGAGCCATGTATACAGAAGTTCCATTCTAAACAGACGTGGCTGTGTATCAAGCCATCCCAAGCGAACCAGTTGGAGATTTGGACTGCCATAGGAATCTCCGACATTATCGGCATTCTATTTCTATTAACATAGAAAGCAAAGTTAGACAGGGTACCTCTCAACTAGAGCCATGTATATAAAACTCCCATTCTAAACAAACGTGGCTGTGTATCAAGCCATCCCAAGCGGACCAGTTGGAGATTTGGACTGCCATAGGAAATCTCCGACATCATCGGCATTCTAACTTGGTTGGATATTTCTATTAACATAGAAAGCAAAGTTAGACAGGGTGCCTCTCAACTAGAGCCATGTATATAGAACTCCCATTCTAAATGGACGTGGCTGTGTATCAAGCCATACCAAGTGGACCAGTTGGAGATTTGGACTGCCATAGGAAGTCTCCGACATTCTCGGCATTCTAACTTTAATGTCTTTCTGCAAACGGACGTGGGTGCGTAGTTTAAACATCCCGAATAAAGCAACAACGATTTACAGCCGCTTGGAAAGGACTGCGGTAATTTAATGGTTCTTTAATGTAAAAGAGCGAGTCACTGTCTGAATTCGAGGCATTAGATTAAACACTAATTCTGAATGGACTGAGCTGTGTATTTAAACATCCGCAGGTTGTAAAGAATAAACGTTGTTCCATGGATTCGTTAATGTAAAGGTAGCGTGTCGCTGTCTCAACTTGAAGCATAAGATTAAACATCAATCTCTAAACGGACTAAGATACGGCCCTATTCGAAACGGACGTGGCTGCGTACTTTACACATCCCAAACAGATGTAAGATTTACAGCCGGTTGTAAAGAATAATCATTGTTTCACGGATTCGTCAATGTAAAGATAGTGTCCCTGTCTCAACTTGAAGCATCAGATTAAACATCAATCTCTGAATGGACTAAGATACGGTCCTATTCCAAACGACCGCGGCTGCGTACTTTACACATCCCAAACAGATGAAAGATTTACAGCCGGTTGTAGAGAATAATGGTTGTTTGACGGATTCGTTAATGTAAAGCAAGCGTGTCACTGTCTCAACTGGAAGCATCAGATTTAACATCAAATGCTAAATGGACGTGGCTGTGTATGTAGACATCCTACCACCGTTTGGAAGAAATTTTGAGTGCCATCGGCAACAAAGGTAAGTGACTTTGACTGTCTTGTTGAGTTGGTAAGATAAAACGTGCAATTGGAAACGAACGTGGCTGCGTTGATAAACATCCAAATCAAACGAGAGATTTACAGCTGCGTGGAAAGGACTACAGTATTTTGGTATATCTGAACTCGAGCCGTTAGATTTACATGTAATTCTGAATGGACGTGGTTGCGTATTTAGACATTACTTGTACCGTTTGGGAGAATTTTGGACTCCTATAGGAATCAAAGGTAAGTATGAAATTATGCTTCAGACGTAAGATTTACAGCCGGTTGTAAAGAATAATCATTGTTTCACGGATTAGTCAATGTAAAGATAGTGTGTCCCTGTCTCAACTTGAAGCATCAGATTAAACATCATTCTGTGAATGGACTAAGATACGGTCCTATTCCAAACGAACGTGGCTGCGTACTTTACACATCCCAAACAGATGAAAGATTTGCAGCCGGTTGTAGAGAATAATGGTTGTTTGACGGATTCGTTAATGTAAAGCTAGCGTGTCACTGTCTCAACTGGAAGCATCAGATTAAACATCGAATGCTAAATGGACGTGGCTGTGTATGTAGACATCCTACCACCGTTTGGAAGAAATTTTGAGTGCCATCGGCAACAAAGGTAAGTGACTTTGACTGTCATGTTGAGTTGGTAAGATAAAACTTGCAATTGGAAACGAACGTGGCTGCGTTGATAAACATCCAAAACAAATGAGAGATTTACAGCTGCATGGAAAGGACTACGGTATTTTGGTATATCTGAACTCGAGCTATTAGATTAAACATGTAATTCTGAATGGATGTGGTTGCGTATTTAGACATACTTATACCGTTTGGAAGAATTTTGGACTGCTATACGAATCAAAGGTAAGTTGGAAATTATGCTTGGCCTCTGCCAACTGTAGATTGGAAACATATGTGGCTGCGTAGTTTAAACATCCAAAACAAACAGGTGGTTGATTTTCCTGATGAGAGGTGCCTGTTGCTGATTGTATTTCATCAATAAATTAGCACTTGAAACTTCTTTCTTTGTGTTTTGATTACTATTATATGGAGATAATGTTCTTTCCATTAACAATCCAAACTTTACTGATTGGGTTCCATTAATATATCCCCAGAACTAGAAATTAAAGAAACAACATACACGGCTTCCTCTGCCTCATTTTTAGACTTTAACCTAGAATTTGACACACACAGTCATCTCAGTACCAGAATCTATGACAAACGAGTCGATTTTAATTTTGAAATTAACAATTTCCCCACCTTAGTAGTAATATACCAACTTCACCTGCATATGGCATATACATTTCCCAACTTATTCAGTATTCAAGAGCTTGCAGTTCCTACTCAAGACTTTGTAAACGTCACCAGTGTCCGAGTAGAAAGTTGATGAACCAGGGTATGTCAAAGAGCGTCTCGTCCTTTTCTAAAAGTTCATCGGTATTTACTAAGACCTTGTTGATTAATATTCTGCATCAACTTCACAAGTAATACACGATGGTCCTGAAGTATAGATTCTGGGTACTGACGTTGTTAAGCATCTTAATAACGTGCTATTCTTTATTTGTCTTTATGAATAAAAGTTTTACTGTTAAGTCTGTTTTGATGATATCAATTTGGCGTGGCTCTGTACTTATACATCCCGCCATAGAGTTATTGTTCTATGATAATTTTTGTCATTCATTTTTGCTTGTATGCTTTGTCTATATGCATTTTGATGTTTCTTTTAAACATATGACGTGGCTCTGTACTTATACATCCCGTCATTTTGATATTGTTCTATCATTTTGTATTCTTGTCTTTCATTTTGCTAATGTGCTGTGTCTATATGCCTTGTTGTGTTTATTTGATACATATGACGTGGCTCTGTACTTTTACATCCCGTCATTGTGTTATTGTGCTATTGTAAAGTTTGTATTCTTGCCTTCATTATTGCCATTGTGCTTTGTCAATATGCCATTTTCTGCTTCTTTGTTACATATTTGTTTGATGCTATAGTGATTAAGATAATCATTATACACAATGTTTTCTACTGTACCACTATTTGTGACATTTTACCTATTATGTCTGTTTGTTTTTGTTCACACATCGTTGTCAATATAATGGAATTTGATGCGACTGTCATACAAGTGAGAGGTTTAGCTTGCTTTAAAACAAGGTTTAATCCACCATTTTCTACATTAGAAAATGCCTGTACCAAGTCAGGATTATGACAGTTGTTATCCATTCGTTTGATGTTTTGAGTTTGTGATTTTTCCATTTGATTAGGGACTTTCCATTTTAAATTTTCCTCGGAGTTCAGTGTTTTGTGATTTCTACTTTTTATGACTTCTAAGAACAATTGTATGGCTTGACTTGACGCCCGAGCGGTGAAATCGTTAATTTTGATTTGAGCACTGACAGTGTCGATAGTTTTACACATGGCGAAATTTTTGTTTACTTGATAAAAATTAATTGCTAGCCCACTAAATAATAATATGCATATCTTAATATATGTGTGAAGCAATTTGTTCAATCCTACTTGATAAAAGATTCATTGCTAGCCCACTAAATAATAATATGCATATCTTCATATATGTGTGAAGCAATTTGTCTGGGTACTTTTGAAAAGGTTCTGTCATTTTTACCAGAGGTATAATGATTTTTACCAGAGGTATAATGAGTATTTTTAAACAGCAAAACGTTTTCATAATAAATCCACAAAGAGTTACTTCTTCTATGTTTGGCTATTTCAAAATTTTTATGTTTAAAATACATTTACACATAATAATATTTATTAGATTTTATAACATATATAGTGGGCACCTTTATTGTATTAAACTATCATAATTCTAACTTTATGCATATCCAAATAATTCACCAAACTCTAAAGTTTTATTTTTCACCTTTCTTTGGTTTCCATGGTGATGGAATCCATTTATTGCCAAAGTTGCACTGCAACTTGTAAGTCAGGGTTCCTTGTTATAGTGAACAACCATTAAGATTGGTGCATTAGGCAGTTTCATAAAATTTGGAGCATTTAGAAATTTTGAAATTTTTCACATTTTGATCGTTCCTATAGTAACAGAGACCATTCCCAAAACTTAATGGCAGATATCACATTGGTACATGGGAGGGAACATATGATCAAAGTTTCAATCGATTTGACCTACCATTTTAGAAAGTAAATGCCACTTTTAGGTTTCTGGATCATTTTGACCTGTTTTGCATTGTTTCCATGGTAACGGCAGACATTTTGAAATTCCAACGCCAAATACACACCTGCCAATGTTGCTCATCATTACTGTGAAGTTTCATTAAATTTGGATCATTTTGATATTTTTGAAATTTTGGTGTAGTTTCCATGGCAACATAGTAGTTCCAGTGATTGCCAAAATCATCCAAAACCAGTATATAGAGGGCACCTACATTGTATTAAAATATCATGATTCTAAGTTTATGCATATCCAAATATTCCACCAAACTCTAAAATTTTATTTTTCACCTTTCTTTGGTTTCCATGGTGATGGCATCCATTTTTTAGTGCCAAAGTTGCACTGCAACTCGTAAGTCAGGGTTCCTTGTTATAGGGAACAACCATTAAGATTGGTGCATTAGGCTCTGAGAAAACTGCAGGACAAAATTAGGTGGAAGAATAATAATAATAATAACTAGATTTGCTATTGCAAGCAATAGCGGAGGATGTCACCCTGTACTGGACATTGTCACAGTAGCAGCAACCATTTTGAGTGTACCAAAGTCAAATGGCACATCTATTATACATGCTGGAATTGGCATGTCTTTGATCACCCCCCTTTTTTTTTCTTCCCGTAGTAGAATAAGTTTGAGTTCTATACATAGTTTGGGAATTCTTTAGAATCTAAAATTAGACCCACGCGCGAGGAAGAACGTGGCGTCACGTGATACGCAAGTATATTATCGTGGACTTAGCATATTTATATTCTTTTTAGAGGGACCTTGGACAGACAACATGTGTATATATTGACGGAGCGGCATACTAACTGTTCATTTTGTTCTTCAATAGCTTGCGTATCTCACGATACATGTATCTTATCTTGTACAATTAAATTACACGTTCATCGATTGATTTCAGCTAATGTGTATATTTTAGCAGGTGTGTAATTCACGGATGTGTACTGTAATGCAAGTACAGAAATGTCATTAATATGTACTCTTAGTGTTTTTCTCTTTTTCTCTCTCTCTCGGTGGAGATTTTCTCTTCACAGCACGATTTTTGTATAGAATAGAAGAACGATAAATTATATATTTTTTTCTTCTAGCATATTCTAGGAGATGTTTTGCAGTACAGCTTTGTATTTGATCGTACGCACATACTCTTGATTACGGAATTTTGCTTCAAATTTACGAGGCGTTTTATATATAGAAAAGAAGATGTGGTATGATTGGCAATGAGACAACTCTCCACAAGAGACCAAATGACACAGAAATTAACAACTATAGGTCACCGTACGGCCTTCAACAATGAGCAAAGCCCATACTGCATAGTCAGTTTATGTCCCCTGCTGTTTCCATGGCAAAGGTGGCCATTTTGAAAATTCAAAAGACAAATAGCAACTCTGCACATCCCAATAGACATTTCTGTGAAGTTTTATCAAGTTTGGAGCATTTTGAAATTTTGGACATTTTTAATTTGTGCTGTTTCCATGGTAACAGTGACCGATTCCAAAATTTTAAAGACATGTGCCACTTTGGCAGATGACCAGGAATATACCATGAACGAATCATGGAATTTGACCTACCATTCTAAGTGAGTAAATGCTACTTTTAAGAATTTCCCATAGGGTCTAATGGTAAATCTTTCTCCAGTTTCCATGGTAATGGCAGCCATTTTGGAATTTCTAAATAGGGTCAACACATCTTGGCATGCCAGTTTACATTCCATAAAGTTTCCTCCAGTTGGGTCTTATAATGAAAGATTTAATGGATTTGCAATTTTGAATTTTTTTCACATTTTTTCTGTTTCCATGGTAACGGCAGCCATTTTTAGTTCCAAAGTTGCACTGCAACTCGAAAGTCACGGTTCCTTGTTATAGTGCACCATCATTTAGATTGGTTCATTTGGCTCTGAGAAAACTGGCGGACAAAATTAGGTGGAAGAAAATAATAATAATAATAATAATAATAACTAGATTTGCCATTGCAAGCAATAGCGGATGTCACCCTACCCCCATTGCCACTAAGCGGCAGCCATTTCAAAAATTTTAACAGTGAATGCACATATATACATGCCTATACATCTTCTGTAATTTTTCAGTACATTCAGAGCATTTTAAAATTCTTTCACATATTTGCCGTTTCCATGGCAACGGCAGCCATTTTGAAAATTTAAAAGTCAAAAGTCTCATCTATACATGCCAGTTAACAATAATATCAAGTTTCATTAAGTTCAAAGCATTTTGAAATTTTTGGACATTTTTGCAGTTTCCATGGCAACGGTGGCCATTTTGGAAATTCCATAGTCAAAAGTCTCATCCAGACTTGCCAGTCAACAATCATATTAAGTTTCATAAATTTTGGAGCATTTTGAAATTTTTGACATTTTTGATGGTTGCTATGGTAACAGAGACCATTCCCAAAATTTAATGGCAGATACCACATTGGTACATGGTAGTGAACATACCATAAAAGTTTCAATCGATTTGACCTACCATTTTAAGAAAGTAAATGCTACCTTTAGGTTTTTGGAGCATTTTGACCTGTTTTGCATTGTTTCCATGGTAACGGCAGACATTTTCGAAATTCCAATGCCAAATTGCACATCTACCAATGTTGCTCATCGTTACTGTAAAGTTTCATTAAATTTAGAGCATTTTGATATTTTTGAAATTTTTGGTGTAGTTTCCATGGCAACATAGTAGTTCCAATGATTGCCAAAATTATCCAAAACCACTATATAGTGGGCACCTACATTGTATTAAAATATACTGATTCTGAGTTTAAGCATATCCAAATAATTCACCAAAACAAAAAACTGGATTTTTTCACATTTGTTCCGTTTCCATGGTAACGGCAGCCATTTTTTCTGTTCTTAAGACCTACTGCAACCCGAAATTTTGTGTTCCTCATTATACTTAACTATCATTAAGATTGGTTCCATTGGCTCCAAAAAAACTGCCGGACAAAAATCATTGGAAGAATAAGAATAATAACTAGAATTGCTATTGCAAGCAATAGCGGATGTCACCCTTCCCCCATTGCCACTAAGAGGCAGCCATTTTGAAAATTTCAAACAGTGAATACACATATATGCATTGCTATACACCTTTCTGCAAATTTTCAGAACATTAAGAGCTTTTTAAAATTTTTCACATTTTTGATGTTTCCATGGCAACGGCGGCCATTTTGGAAATTCCAAAGTGAAAAGTCTCATCTATACTTGCCAGTAAACAATTGTATTAAGTTTCATTAAATTTGCAGCATTTTTGAAATTTTTGAAATTTTTGTTGTTTCCATGGTAACGGTGATTAATTCCAAAATTCCAGAGACATATGCCACACTGACTGATGACATGTTACATATGATTGCAGTTTCATTTGGTTTAATCTTATATTCTATAAGAAAATGCTCCTTTAATATGTTTTCCCATAGGGTCAATGTTAAACTTTTGCCCAGTTTCCATGGCAATGGCAGCCATTTTGGAATTTCTAAATATAGTCGGTGCTTCCACACATACCAGGCAACATTTCCATAAAGTTTCATTTGGTTTGGTCTAATAATAAAAGAATTGGCTTTTTGAAAATTTTTCACATTGTTGTGGTTTCCATGGAAACGGTGGCCATTTAAAAAATTCCAAAGGTGTCCTGCACAACTAGAGTTGGTGGTCCTCATTATGGTACCCATTCATTATGATTGGTCCACTAATCTATGAGAAAACTCTAGGACAAAAAAGGTGGAATAATAATAATAATAATAATAAAGAAACAGAGGAAAAGCAATATGTCACCCGACATTGTCGTACGGGTGACATAACTAGATTTGCCATTGCAAGCAATAGCGGATGTCACCCTTCCCCCCATTGCCACTAGGCGGCACCCATTTAAAAAAGATTAACAGTGAATGCACATATATCATGTATATGCATGGCTATACATCTTTCTGTAAATTTTCAGTTCATTCAGAGCATTTACAACATTTTCACATTTTTGCCGTTTCCATGGCAACGGCAGCCATTTTGAAAATTTTAAAGTCAAAAGACTCATCTATAATATCCGGTTAACAATAATATCACGTTTATTAAGTTTGAAGCATTTTGAAAATATTTGACATTTTTGCAGTTTCCATGGCAACGGTGGCCATTTTGGAAATTCCAACTTCAAAAGTTTCATCTAGACTTGCCAGTCAACAATCCTATGAAGTTTCATCAATTTTAAAGCATTTTGAAATTTTTGAAAATTTTGACATTTGTGATGGTTCCTATGGTAACAGAGACCGTTTCCAAATTTTAATGACAGGTGCCACATTGGTACATGGGAGGGAACATACCATCAAAGTTTCAAAGGATTTGACCTACCATTTTAAGAAAGTTAATGCTACTTTTAGGTTTTTGGAGCATTTTGACTTGTTTTGCATTGTTTCCATGGTAACAGCAGACATTTTGAAATTCCAACGCCAAATTCCACATCTACCAATGTTGCTCATCGTTACTGTGAAGTTTCAAAAGAATTTGAGCATTTTAATATTTTTGAAATTTTGGTGTTGTTTCCATGGCAACATTGTAGTTCCAATGAGTGCCAAAATCATCTAAAACCAGTATATAGTCGGCACCTTCATGGTATAAAAATATAATAATTCTAAGTTTAAACAGCTCCAAATAATTCACCAAAACCAAAAACTGGATTTTTTCACATTTGTTCCGTTTCCATGGTAACGGCATCCATTTTTAATGTTCTTAAGACCTACTGCAACCCGAAATTTTGTGTTCCTCATTATAGTTAACTATCATTAAGATTGGTTCCATTGGCTCCAAAAAAACTGCAGGACAAAATTAGGTGGAAGAATAATAATAATAATAAAAAAAAGAAACGGAGGAAAAGCAATATGTCACCCGACATTGTCGATCGGGTGACATAACTAGATTTGCCATTGCAAGCAATAGCGGATGTCACCTTCCCCATTGCCACTAAGTCGGCAGCCATTTCAAAAATAATTAACAATGAATGCACATATATGCATGGCTAAACATCTCCTGTAAATTTTCAGTACATTCAGAGCATTTTAAAAATTTTACATTTTGTCGTTTCCATGGCAACGGCAGCCATTTTAAAATTTCAAAGTCAAAAGTCTCATCTATACTTGCCAGTTAACAATAATATCAAGTTTCATTAAGTTCAAAGCATTTTGAAAATTTTTGACATTTTGCAGTTTCCATGGCAACGGTTGCCATTTTGGAAATTCCAAAGTCAAAGTCTCATCCAGACTTGCCAGTCGACAATCATATTAAGTTTCAGAAATTTTGGAGCATTTTGAAATTTTTGAAATTTTTGACATTTTTGATGGTTCCTATGGTAACAGAGACCATTCCCAAAATTTAATGGCAGATACCACATTGGTACATGGGAGGGAACATACCATCAAAGTTTTAATCGATTTGACCTACCATTTTAAGAAAGTAAATGCTACTTTTAGGTTTTTGGAGCATTTTGACCTGTTTTGCATTGTTTCCATGGTAACGGCAGACATTTTCGAAATTCCAACGCCAAATTGCACATCTACCAATGTTGCTCATCGTTACTGTGAAGTTTCATTAAATTTGGAGCATTTTGATATTTTTGAAATTTTTGGTGTAGTTTCCATGGCAACATAGTAGTTCCAATGATTGCCAAAATTATCCAAAACCACTATATAGTGGGCACCTACATTGTATTAAAATATACTGATTCTGAGTTTAAGCATATCCAAATAATTCACCAAAACAAAAAACTGGATTTTTTCACATTTGTTCCGTTTCCATGGTAACGGCAGCCATTTTTTCTGTTCTTAAGACCTACTGCAACCCGAAATTTTGTGTTCCTCATTATACTTAACTATCATTAAGATTGGTTCCATTGGCTCCAAAAACTGCCGGACAAAAATCATTGGAAGAATAAGAATAACTAGAATTGCTATTGCAAGCAATAGCGGATGTCACCCTTCCCCCATTGCCACAAAGCGGCAGCCATTTCAAAAATTTCAAACAGTGAATGCACATATATGCTTGGCTATACATCTTTCTGTAAATTTTCAGAATATTTGGAGCATTTTGAAATTTTATAGATATTTGCTGTTTCCATGGCAACGGCGGCCATTTTGGAAATTCCAAAGTCAGAAGTCTCATCTACACTAAGCAGTCAACATATATTATAAGTTTCAGTAACTTTGGAACATTTTGAACATTTTGACATTTTTGCTGTTTCCATGGTAACCACGAACAATTCCAAAATTTTAATGACAGGTACCCCATTGGTACATGAGAGGGAACATACCATTAAAGGTTCACTGGGTTTGACCTACCATATTAAGAGAGGAAATGTTACTTAAAGGTTTTCAGAAGGGTTTTTAGAGCATTTTGACCTTTTCTGCATTGTTTCCATGGTAACAGCAGACATTTTGGAAATTCCAAAGCCAAATTCCACATCTACAAATGTTGCTCATTGTCACTGTGAAGTTTCATTAAATTTGGAGCATTTTGATATTTTTGAAATTTTTGGTGTAGTTTCCATGGCAACATAGTAGTTCCAATGTTTGCCAAAATCATCCCAAACCTGTATATAGTAGACACCTACATTGTATTAAAATCTAATGATTTTAAGTTTAAGCATTCTCAAATTATTCACCCAACTCCAAAATTATATTTTTTCACCTTTTTCTGTTTCCATGGTAACGGCAGCCATTTTTTAGTTCCAAAGTTCCACTGCAACACAAAAGTTGGTGTTGCTCATTATAGTGAACAATCATTTAGATTGGTTCCATTGGCTCCGAGAAAACTGCCGGACAAAATAGGTGGAAGTATAATAATAATAATAATAATAACAAGTAATCCTGTGTTAGGATGCTAACACAAAAGTCGCCAAAACGGCCCCCAACCATTGTTCTGCTGTTTCCATGGTAACGGCAGCTATTTTGAAATTTCATAGTCGGATAGCACATCTACACATGAGAGGTCACATTATTTACAAGTTTCTTAAAAGTTGGACCAATTTTCAAATTTAGGCATTTGTGTTTCCATGGTTACGGTGGCCATTTTGGAAATTCCAAAGTCAAATGCCACATCTACATAAGACAGTCAACATTTGTATATAGTTTCATTAAGTTTGAAGCATTTGGAATTTTTTGACATTTTTGCAGTTTCCATGGTAACGGCAGCCATTTTGAAAATTCCAAAGTCGGATGGCACATCTACACATGACAGGTCACATTACTGTCAAGTTTCATAAAGATTGGACCAAACCTAGATTTTTCGCATTTTTGTTGTTTCCATGGCAACGGCGGCCATTTTGGAAATTCCAAAGTCAATTTCCAAATCTACATACACTCGTTAACATCTCTGTAAAATTTCATTAAATTTGAAGCATTTTTAAAAATTTCACATTTTTGCAGTTTCCATGGTAACGGCGGCCATTTTAAAAATTCCAAAGTCGAATTACAGCTACATATGGTGCTACCTTTAATAATCTATCATTATATAACATAAAAAGTACATAGGAATAATTCAACACTATCACATGACTAATCACATGACTATTGTTCTAGAATGTTCCATGAAAATTGACCCCCTAAAATAATGCCAAGATGACCCCGGGCTGAAATAAAAAATGTGGAATGGACACCTGGACATCGGTCTCTTGTATTACACAAAACTTAAAGGTTCTACCAGTAACGAATCAATAGTTGAAAATGACCCCACCCATTTTCCGGCCCCCAAAAGTGCCAAGTTGACCCCATTTGAAATAAAAATAGCGAATGCACCCTAGGGATACTACCCCAACATCATACCAAATATAAATGTTCCATCATTTAAGGCTTGGAAGAAAATGGTCGGACAAATTAGGGTTAAGAAGAATAATAATAATAATAATAATAATAATAATAATAATAAGAAACGGGACAAAACATAAAGTCTCCAAAACTCCGTTTTGGCGACTTAATAATACAGAAAAAGAAACAGAGGAAAGCAATATGTCACCCGACATTGTCGATCGGGTGACATAACTAGATTTGCCATTGCAAGCAATAGCGGATGGCACCCTTCCCCCATTGCCAGGCGAGCGGTAGCCATTTAGAAAATTCCAAAGTCAAAGAGTGCATCTACACATGCAAATTATCATTTTTGTAAAGTTTCATTAAGTTTGGAGCATTTTGAAATTATGGACATTTTTGCTGTTTCCATGGTTACGGCGGCCATTTTGAAAATTCCAACTTCAAAAACCAACTTTGCCCATGCCAGTTATCATTTCTGTAAAGTTTCATCCAGTTTGGAGCGTTTTCATTTTTTTGAAATTTTGGACATTTTGCTGCATCCATGGTTACAGTGGATGATTCCAAAATTCTAAAAGCAGACATCTCATTGTCACATGTCATGTTATATATCAGTACAGTTTCATTGACTTTGGTGAAATACCCTTTAAGAAAATGCTGATTTTATGCATTTTCCCATAGGGTCAATGTAAACTTGCCTCCAGTTTCCATGACAACGGCGGCCATTTTGAACTATCTAAATATTGTCTTGACATCTTGGCATACTGGGTAACATTTTCATAAAGTTTCATCCAGTTGGGTCTTATATCGAAAGAGTTACAATTTTGATATTTAGCTGTTTCCATGGTAACGGCAGCCATTTTGAAAATTCCAAAGTCAAACTGCAAATCAGCACATGCCAGTTACCATTCCTGTGGAGTTTCTTCCAGTTTGGAGCACTTTGATATTTTTCGCATTTTGCTGTTTCCATGGAAACGGCGGCCATTTTTTACCATTCCATAGCAAGGTGCACAACTTTACATGGGGTCCTCATTATAGTAGAGTTCCATCAACATTGGTCCATTGGATTCCAAGAACTCGCGCGGACAAAATGTGTGGAAGAAAAATAATAAAAATAATAATAATAAGAAAAAAAAGAAACGTAGAATAACAATATGTCACCCCAACTCCGTTGAGGGTGCCATAATAATAATAAAAGAAACAGAGGAAAAGCAATATGTCACCCGACATTGTCGATCGGGTGACATAATAATAAAAAAGAAACGGAGGAAAAGCAATATGTCACCCGACATTGTCGATCGGGTGACATAATAACAAGATTTGCCATTCCAAGCAATAGCGGATGTCACCTTCCCCATTGCCACTAAGCGGCAGCCTTTTCAAAAGATTTAACAGTGAATGCACATATATGCATGGCTAAACATCTCCTGTAAATTTTCATTACATTCAGAGCATTTTAAAATTTTCACATTTTGTTGTTTCCATGGCAACGGCAGCCATTTTGAAAATTTTAAAGTCAAAGTCTCATCTATACTTGCCAGTTAACAATAATATCAAGTTTCATTTAGTTCAAAGCATTTTGAAAATTTTGGACATTTTGCAGTTTCCATGGCAACGGTGGCCATTTTGGAAATTCAAAGTCAAAGTCTCATCCAGACTTGCCAGTCAACAATCATATTAAGTTTCATAAATTTTGGAGCATTCTGAAATTTTTGAAATTTTTTGACATTTTTGATGGTTCCTATGGTAACAGAGACCATTCCCAAAATTAAATGGCAGATACCACATTGGTACATGGGAGGGAACATACCATCAAAAGTTCAATCGATTTGACCTACCATTTTAAGAAAGTAAATGCTACTTTTAGGTTTTTGGAGCATTTTGACCTGTTTTGCATTGTTTCCATGGTAACGGCAGACATTTTCTAAATTCCAACGCCAAATTGCACATCTACCAATGTTGCTCATCGTTACTGTGAAGTTTCATTAAATTTGGAGCATTTTGATATTTTTGAAATTTTTGGTGTAGTTTCCATGGCAACACAGTAGTTCAAATGATTGCCAAAATCATCCAAAACCAGTATATAGTGAGCACCAACATTGTATTAAAATATAATGATTCTAAGTTTAAGCATATCCAAATAATTCATCAAAACCAAAACTGGATTTTTCACACTTGTTCCGTTTCCATGGTAACGGCAGCCATTTTTATGTTCTTAAGACCTACTGCAACCCGAAATTTTGTGTTCCTCATTATAGTTAAC